>JBBMFX010581662.1:0-13999 GCA_037832545.1 Rhabdalestes septentrionalis | reverse complement strand
TGTATATATATATATATATATATGTAAATATATGTATATGTATATGTATATATGTGGATCAATATATATATAATGTAAGGCCTATATCTACATTTATGTCTGTGTAATGCCTGAAATGTCTGTTTGTTTAAAAAACACTTGTAAAAAATAAGAACAATAAAAAATAAAAACAGTCACATTTTGTGAGTTGTAGTGAATTTTATCTACAAATCTAGAATGACATCACATCAGATGACTTGCCCTTGGTTGCATCCACCCCTGGAAATGGCCCTGCACAGTGTCTCCATCTGACAGCTTCATGAATAATAAGCTATTTGGCGCAACATAAGATTCTCACCAATGCCAACTGAAAATAGAAACAGGCTTAGTGAATGCTGACATATACAGTTATTTCTAATCTGCCAAGTTCAAACAGAGGACAAGGTGCTACATTTCAAGTTCATGACATCAAAGAATAGTTTTGAAAAATGAAGTCTGAGGATATTATTTGTATCTTAAACGTAAATGTAAGTACTTCTTTTATTCTGATGTTACACACATTATAAACCACAATTAATAAGAGGTCCACACATTTTTTACGTTTTTCCAATGTGAGAACTTCACTTTTTGTCCATTAGAGTGATTCCTTCATTGTTCTTATGGCCACAAGTCTCTTGCATCCCATTTAAATAGACAGTTTTAACTGTGCCATCTGGGTATATCCTCTGTTTGTACCGGCCCGTGTGGATCTCTCGTTGGCCATTTGAGAACTCCACTGTTTTCTCACCATTTCTATAGACACAACACAATAATAGATTACAAAATCATATCATCTTATTTCAAAATGAGGAGAAATTGAAAAAGTACTACAAAACTAGTGGGTCTCTCTTTTAAAAAAATGATTCTACTTCGATAAATTGACGACAGTTCCATCTGGGAAAACGCTTTCCTGTCGTCCATCAGGGTACAGGCACTTCACAGTCCCATCAGGGAAAAATATCTCCCTCCTGCCGTCAGGATAGTGCTTCTCTAAGGAAATACAAGACATTTCAACATGTTTAAAGCCTCACATATGCACTAATAAAGGTACATTAATGTAATAGGATCAAAAGAGTTGCTTAACCTTTCTGGTTATTTGGAAACTGCAAAGTCTCCAGACCAGATGGGTAAGTGGAGTGAGTTGTTTTAGCATCACAGTAGTGGTACACCTAGAAGGTCAGAATTCCAGTGAATTATACTTCCTTCTATATAAGGAGAAAACAGTCAAGTATTTCAAGAGCCAGAGAGGACTTCAGTGCAGTGTTGTAATCAAGAGCGTAATGAGGAAACTATGTGGAAATACTCCTCTAAATGTATACTGCCACTCAAATATTTGCAATCGATATTTTCAGCAATAGTAAGATTTTCTCTTTTGTTGCAGATTCATACATTGCTTTAATGTAACAGGACAGGTGTGTACCTCTTGGGTTTCAAATTCTTTACAGTAAGTAATACAATTAAAAAGCAATGTGATACATTTCCTATCAAAAATATCCAACAATGAATTGGTAATTGTAAAATGTGCAGAGGCGAAATGTGCAGAGGTGCATCCTTGTAGAGAATGAGTAATTATTTACCCTTAGAGAGCATCAACAGGAATCAAATTAGAGAATAAAATAGTTTGAATGTGTAAAATAAGACTGTCAGTCTCATATTTGAATAACTGAACAAAAATAACCAAAGCCAAGTCTCGCCACATTTTTGATCAGCACTGTGTTCTAAGTAAATCTGTGGGTCTGCCATAAGAGCCATGGCAAAACCACTTCTAACATGGGAACTCTCAGAGCCAGGAACTAATCTCTGGCTAGTCATATGGATTTAGGTTCCCAAGGGTGTGTGTATTTATTCATTCTTTCGTTTTCTGTAAGAGGGGACAACCTTTGGCCTTAAATTATAAATGCTAAACATAGTTTAAATAACTATTTTAAAGTAAACCCCCACTTTAACTTCGATCAGTCCCTCGAAGATTTTTTCAGAGACCCGAACTAATAATTGTTAATTGAAACCCACCCATTAATGCGGAACTGCAGATATCCTCTGCATCTATTTTTGCTTTTTACATTTTTTCCTCCGGGCTTCATCCGCCACGTCCCATCGTCCTTGTGCTGGTTGCTAAGCATTGTGCCCAAACATAAACACCCCGCATGAGGAATTGCGGATGAGGCCCTAACGTCACAGGTTTTTACATGGCATTGTATACATTTCCATGCATTTTAGAGCTAAATTAAGAAAATTATAATTTAATAATTCTGTAAAATATTAACGGACATTTAGCTACATTTCCATATAAAAAACTATTAATGGTTTGGTACTGTTGAGGAAAACACAAAGAAATCGTATCTTGGGATGGTGAAATATCGCGTGGGAGGTTTGAAAGTAGCCAATCTGAGAACACTATTTATTTCTCCTTGCTGCCGATTGGCTGATGCCCTGTGACACTGCAGTCTAAAATTTCCCCCGTGGTGTTCTTGTCTTTATTATTTTGTTCTTCTCACAGCCCTGTATTTTTATTGCAGTAAATGAAAATAATTTATTACTGTATTTACCTGCTTTTACCAAAGTAAATGCCTATGCATGAATTACTGTACAGTCTATACAGGGGTCACTTAGGATTTACATTCTAGCACAGTGGGTGTTCAGTGTAACCTGTACAGTATGGATATGGGTTTACCTTTACATTTTCTTTAAGGGTAATATATTAATCTTAAAATGAGATTTAAATGAAATTAAAGTTTTAAATGAAATTAATGTGTCTTGGGAGCATATTTAGGGTTTACACTATGCACAACAAAACATTGTGGTTTTTCACTAATCACAGGTGGTCTTGGAACGTAACCCCCACGATGAGCTGGGGTTTACTTTAAATACATTGTTGAAGATGTGCAAGGCTGAATGTGTCCTGATGAGATGGAAGAGTGCAGGCCTGTGCAACAGGCAGCCTTGGCCAACCTCAAGCCCAGGAAAACAACAGATTATGTTGAATAAGCACTGGAGAGGAACTGCAGTCATCAGGGCACCAGCACATGGGCTATTAAGGGCACTAAACTCTAAGGGCACTTGATAGTATTTCACAACTCAATGTTTAGAGGAAAAGAGCAAGTAATTAAAGAAGTAAAGACTACAAGCAAGAATATTCCAGCTGGGTGACCCACGAGTGACATCTCTGTGTAAGCAATGAGGCAAGTAGAGCAGTTTGTGAATGCATGAAGGATTCAGAATCAGCCCAGTCTCTCACTCCTATTCATTTTAAATCAGTTATATTCACACAATTTTATTACTAGTATTTGAAATATTTACATCATGGCAGTAATTACATTAATATCTTCAACTGAATGATTATTGTCTATTATCTTGAGCTTTCATGATTAATTTAATGTTCACTGGCAAAAACAGAAAACGAAACTTTTCTGCTTGAAGATTTTTTTGCCCTTTCCTTGTGTCATTTAAGCCAGTGCATGTGACATCAGAACTGTCAAAGAGCCAATCAGAATGAGTTTGTTTATATTTGTTTACATTAAATCTAGCAGGAGTGCAGCCTGGCTTAAAAGAAGCTCTGCTGGTCGAGCTCCTCTGATCTACAGGACTGTTCAAATGTCTAAGGCACCTGCAAATCTAATATTTAAAATTTCACATGAATATTATTAAATATACCAAAAATTGGTCTGGCCATCATCTCCTATTTGATGGTGACCCACCACCTCAAGCTGAACCCTTCTTCATCAAAGGGAGTCCTTCACCAAGTCACCACCTCACCACCTGGATTCTGCTAGGAACTCGGTTATCATCCAATACAAAATATTTGCGTCATGCTGGATGAAGATCTGACTTTCTCGCCGCAGGTCGACCAGATCTCCAGATCATGCAGATACCTTCTCTTCGCCATCAGAAATATCCGACCCTTTCCCACCACCAAACCTACTCGTCCAGTCATCTTCAAACTAGACTACTGCCACTCTCTACTGGCTGGACCTCCACTGGAGGTAACTCAACCACTTCAGCTGATTCAGACTGCAGCTGCAAGATTAGTTTTCAATTTTCCTTAGTTCACACACACCACATCTTTACTAAGCAACATTCACTGGCTCCCTGTGGCCACTCACTTTATGTTCAAGTCTATAACGCTCACTTTCAAAGCCAATAATGGACTTGCACCACCTTACAGAACAGCATTGATCAAACAACGTGTCACTTCTTGTCCTCTCAGGGCCTCATCCCGAACCTCCCCTGCTCTAAGAAAGGATGACCTGCATTAAGACTCTCCTTAGTATTGGGCATCCAGTGGAAGAGTGAACTTCCTTTTATGATCAGATCTGCGGAGTCCCTCTCTGTCTTCAAGCCTCGTCTGAAAACCCACCTCTCCAAGGAGGACCCTGGTCACCAACTATGCCTCTCATTTCTGCTTGCCTGTTTTTCAACCAAAAAACCCCCTCTCATCCACTTCTTTTCTTTTCTTTGATGGGTGTAATTTATCTGTACATAGCTTGCTGTAACTCGGTTGAATAGTGGACAGTTGTGGAGTACTTGAGCACTGATGTACGTCACTCTGGATAAGAGCGTCAGTTAAATGCCATAAATGTAAATGTAAGATACAAAGACAAGAACAATATAAAATATAAATTCGACACACGAAAGCTGGTGTAAATACTATATATAAGTAAATTACAGTTAAGTAATTTACTAGTAACACAAATTCTTCTTTATACAGAGTCTGTTATTGCTGTTATAGAAATCAGTATTGGATCAGTAATACTGGCCAAAGTAGTGGTAATGACTTATCCGATACAGGTAAAGCCACAACTGAAGGCTAATAAAATTACAGGCTATAACTTTGCGTATACACCCATAAAAATCACTGAATTGTAATCTAAAGCCTTTTCCACCAAACGGTGACGTGTCAGTTGCTCAGCTCGACCCCAGACTAATGCTGCTCCCCCCTCCCTGCCCTCAGGCCATCCGGTACATACCACTGTCCCGTCAGGCAGGGTGCGTTTAACATCTCCGTTAAAGAACGTCACTGTGACTGATCTCTGATCCGCACCGAACTCCTTTTTAGTTCCATTCCGAAAAACAATGACACGCGACCCATCTGAGAGAAACTGCTCCACCTGTTCGGAAATAGATTTGCAAAGAAATGTTATTACATTAAAATTACAAGCGGAAACATCAGAGTAAAACTCAGACCCCCTTACCTTACCGTCTGGATAGCGGGTCTCCTCCCTCACCACAGCTGAGCTGCTTTTGAGAGCTGCTTGTGTGTGACTGCTCTTTGTTCCAGGACTCAGCAACCCTGCCTGAAATCAGACGGAAATTATTTGGTGAGAAAGCCAATACAAGACATTGGATGCATCCCGACAGGAATCATAATCAGTAAACTTCCAAAATTCTGGAGGAAATTGATTATGCCATGACTGCATAGATGCAGAGACACACAGGCAAGAACGATATAAACTAAGATAAAGTTAAAATAAAACTCTGTGTTCCATAAGTATCTGTACTAAAATCACGAAGCTACATGGCACAAGATGCTGTGAGTGGTAAGAGAGGGCTTTAGCAATACTAAAGATGCATTGTTAATTGCTGTAGATTTTCATTGTCTATTGATCTTGGTAATTATATAATTTTTTTTGTGAAGTGCTCTTTAAAAATAGTAATAAATATGTAAATAAATATATATAATCAGTTAATTTTTTTTATCCAACATAGTGACATAATCATGTATTCCATTACATGGTAAGTTGCAACTACTGTAGTAACACCTGTGTCTTGGTTTAACATAAACACAGATAAAATGTTGAATACTGAAACCTCCTACAGGAAACCGCATTGCAAAACATGCATTGCTCAATTGTTTTTATAGTACAGCCTGTGTCATTGTTTGGATTCACTTCCCAATTAACAGAAGTAATTTCATTTAAAACCCAAGTTAGAAAAGCAAGTTTTGCATGTTTTTTTTAATTGTAAAGTTTTCCTAGAAGGAATTGTTTACTAAAGGTCACGGATACTAATAATAATAATATAAAAATGATAACAGGCTTCAGACATCCTTCTTTTTGATTTTTCATGCTGTATATTTGCACACTTCACACCTTGTTCCGTTCATTTTGCTTTACGGTAACTATTTTGCAGTGTCGCAAACATTTCAATGGTACATTTCTCTACAGGTTGTACTTGTTTAACTCTGTATGTGACAAAGGAAGAATCTTGATTTTGATCAAAATAATGAGATTATAATTGTTTCAAATATTTCTAAATCTTCCTGCAATCTTCCTTTTCTCCTCTGCCTTCTTTCAAATATCTGCTCTTCCATTGCACTTTTAATCTTCCTTCACTGATTTTCTATGCATTATTTAATTTTTTCTGTTATATTATTTTTTTAAATCCTGTTTAATTTGGTACCCTTTCATGTAAAGTATATTGAATGACAGCTGTATGCAATGTTCTATATAAATAAAATTCAGAAAACTTAACAAAATGAGGCTTTTTAAAGTCTGAAGAACATCCACATAATCTAAGGAAAAACTGTTAAACTGGTAAAGAATTTTTATATTAGATTTTATAGATTAATGGCCATAGTTATTTCACGGAAGATCTCGGGGCTCAGAGACTGCAGTTTCTTTACCAGCACAGCCATGTTCACCTCTGCACTGCGGTGTGTCTGGACCTGTTCCTCTCTCACGTCTGTAGATCTCTGCTCTGACTCAGAGGACATATTTTTCCGTGTTGATGTTCTTTGGGTCCCTTTAGCCACAGCTCCCTGGCTCCTGTCACCTTTGGCCCTAATCTGCCTCTCTGCAGGCCCCCACCGGCCCTGTACATGGAGAATCAGAATCAGTAACTGTAGGGGTGGCTGGAGGCCTGATGGTTAAAGAGCTGCCCCTGTGATCAGAAGTACATGGGTTTGAATGGGTAATTAGTTACTTTTATGATGATGTAACTCAGTTACTAACGCAGTTACTATATGTGAGAAGTAACTAGTAACTATAACTAATTACTTTTTTAAAAGGTACTTGCCCAACACTGCAGTTAAGTGACATTCATATTAAAAATAACATTTATATCTATATAACAAGTCAATATTGAGGCAGAAGTAGCTCTTAAAGCTGGTGATGTGAGTAGTTTTTCAGGGAATTCAGATAATCCTCCTCAACAATCCCTCTGGTGTGCAACTCAGTGGAAGCGGATGACGAGACCGAGGGTCGCTCAGACTCATCATGATGATGCGTTTTACTCACAATGTTTCATGTTTTATTAAGCAGCTGACTGGAGTCATGAATTATGGAGAGAGCAAACAACTGAAATGTAAAATCAGGTTTTAACTCTTACTTTGCGAGAGAGAGCCGCAGGCGTATTCATTACACTGGGAGGCATTATTTATGAAGCGCTGGGTCGATTAGCTGCGTGACCGCCATCCCCATTAATTATTACTGGAGTGCTTAATGAGCACTTCAGATCACATTATACACTTGATTAAGTCAATACAAATCCAGCTGAACAAAATCAACCTGACCAGAATCTGGAAAAGCCAAACTCATATTGGCTGAGACACATTCAGTGTAGGTAAACACACAAACAAATTGAAAACTGTGCTCTTCATTAAAAAGTGTGGTGTTCAATTAATCATTTTTGACTGTTACTAGTAGTTTCCTGCTTATCTTATAGGAAATTTTCATTTTACAACAGAATATTAGCATTGTGAGGTACTGTAAAACAATACTACAAGATTTACATTAAAATATTATACAGAAGGGTTTTAGCATTACATAAATATTATACTTGGGGTATAACTGCATTGTAAAAATGTCTTTAAAAGTATTTTGTGGGGTGTAGCAATAGTTACACTTAGTACAATGTTGCAGTTTTCCAAGCTGCTTTAATAATTTTAGTTAGCAAACATAAGACTGCATTTTATACTCATGCTTATCATTTGAATACTGTTGTCAATTTATTATGCATTACAGTTTTAAGGCAGCCATTAAAGTTAAAGCTAAGTAACTATTTTCTACAGTGCTCAGAATTTTTTCTGTAAAGGATACAACAATCTAATTAGAGTTGTTAGATATTCAGAGCAACTTATCTAGAATGACTTGCAATTCATTTATGCTTCATTTGAAGGCAACTGCAGTGTAATCCACTAGATAGTTGTGGTTCACTGGCACAATACATTAATTTGGCACATTCTTTGTAGTCTACACAAAAAATTAAAGTCTGAACATGCTGACCGTGTGCCCTGCTGTCATTGGATCCCTCCTGGAGCCCAGAGCAGGAGTGGAGCACCTTCTGTATTGAGCTGATCCAGCATGAGCTGCAACCTCACCACGTTCTGCACTCTGGGGCAAAAGGGAGCAACTCAGGGTCAATGTTGCACTGATGTGGTCAATTTGCATAAAAACAGCCCAAAATAATTTTACAGTGTTTTGTATTCAAACATTGTGTCCCACAGGCTAAAATCCACACGCTTTTACTAATACAACTTTATTGGATTGTAGTATCCTAGTGGGTGTAAAAATTGCCATTAAACTCGCAAACCACAAAGTTACATTTACATTTACGCCTTTATCCAAAGTGACTTCAATTCCTAACTACAGGGGGCAGTCTCCCTGGAGCAACTTGGGGTTAAGGGTCTTGCTCAGGGACCCAGTGGTGTGCTGAAGGTGGGATTTGAACCCAAGTCATCATGGTCCAGATGCAAGTATCCTACCCACTGAGCTATCTCAAGCCCACCCCACCCCACCCCAGCCCACCCCACACAGTTGCAGGTTCAAAGCACTTTCTACCATTGTGTCCTTGATCGAGACACTTAAATCTCATTGTCCCCAGGGGGACTGTCCATGTAACTAATGACTGTAAGTCGATTTGTATAAGGGCGTCTGCCAAATGTCACTTTATTAACAATTACTTAAGATGACTAGACAGTCTGGAAATTCAGCATCATAAGGCCCTGGGGCGGTGGGTGAGAAGCATGAACTCTTGTGGGATCTGTAGGTTAAATGTAGGTTAAAAGCAACTAGTTTCCAAGTGCCTAAAAATGTATTATGTGGCACTGGAGGAATAACATTATTTTGCTGCAAATCACAAACAATTAGCATAAAATATCCTCATGTGCAAGATGTTATTATGGGAAATAGTCTAATTGTATGCAATATTGCCTTTACTTACTGGGTCCTATATGTGCCATAGTCTTATCATGTGACAATGTATATATCAGTATTACTTATATTCACTATAGGGCCAAATGGCTTGAGACCCTGTTATGACCATAACAGCAACAGGTCTTTAAAGACATTGCATCCCAGTCCATAGACTTTATATAGACTTGGTCCCCCTTTGTAGCTATAAGAGCTTCCACTCTTCTTGGAGGGCTTTCTCCAAGATTTTAGAGTTTCTGTGGGAATTTGTGTCCATACATTCTGTAGCATTTATGAGGTCAGACACTGATGCTAGACGAGAAGGTCTGGATCACAACCGCCGTTCCAGTTCATCACAAAAGTGCTGGATGGGGTTGAGGTCAGGACTCTTTGTGGTCAGTCAAGTTCTTCTACACTGAACTCCTCCGACCTGTGGTACACAGTCATGCTGGAATAGAAATGTTTCTTCCCAAAAGTGTCCACAAAGTTGGAAGCATGGTGTTGTTCAAAATGTCTAGATCCGGATAGAATTCGGATTCTCCTTCACTGGAAGTAAGGGGCTTTTTGAATTCAAGAATTAGGAGGTGTGTCCCAATACTTGTATCCATACAGTGTGCAACTATTTAAGTGAATGTCTTGGACACACAAACCATAAACAAACATGACAAAATGAGATTATAAATGACATTTCATTTAACTTGTCAGTGGTACCTCACAAGAACATCACATGACACTGATGTGTTTATATCGTGCTGGCACAGGCCATGCTGTGCTGAATAATTCCCTTTATGGAACAAAGAGTTTGGGTCCCTGTGCCACATGGTGTTTGGGTCAACCACCATTAAATCCACTGAATTCGGTTCACGACGGCAACATCAGCCGAACTGAAAAGATTTATGTTTCTAAGATTAAAAGGTGTGACCTGAGAGTAGCAAAACCGCAGCCTAGCAGAACGAAGTTGAGAAACAGATGAATTGGGGGATTAAATCTTTTTTTAAGAGCAAAAGAAAAGAGAAACTCCACTTTCTCCACCGCTATTTTCTGTACTTTCACTTCAGTTCAAATGCTGGGTCAGGCCAAACCCCACAATCAGAGTTAAATCAGTAAAAAAAGGAAGAACACACTGGATAAATTAAAATCTCTTTGCCCAAATTGTTAAGTAACATGAGCAGTATATCTCTGAAGCCTCTATTAAAAGCCCATTCATTTTATAGATAGGGAAAAGCAGTTTGTCCTGTTTGGCTTTCCCTGCTCATATGAGGAAATAAGTTGTGATGGTGTAAGAAATCGATTATAAATAAAATCAGGCCCCAGTGGATGCAACCACATTTCATGCCAAGTCATGCCAAAGATCTGAGGGTGTGGATGGGTTAAAAAAAAAATCTGGGTGATGAACAAATCTAGCCTTTATGAGGTCCGACACTGATGACGGATGAGAAGACCTGACTCACAATCTCCGTTCCAGTTCATCCCAAAGGTGTTGGATGGGGTTGAGTTCAAGTTTCACAAGTTCTACTGTATTCCCCCAGCCATGTCTTTCTGGAGCTCGCTTTGCACACTGGGACACAGTCTTGCTGGAATTTTTGGGTCCACAAAGTTTGAATCATGGCATTGTCCAAAATGTCTCTTTCTACTAAAATATTAAGTTAGTCTTAAAATAAGGGACCACCTGAATTCAATAATTAAGAGGTTTGTCCCAATACTTTTTTTACCATATAGAGTATGTGTTTAAAATACCTTAAAATACATCTCACAACAGATAATCACTGATTATTTTGACAATTGCCTGTTTTTTTTATCATTTGAATAACAAAGTACCATTTAATTACTGAGATCGTATATAAATAGATTTTTTTCTGGTATGCACATATTCATGACAGCACTGTGGTAATTTATTGGCTGAGACTCCTGTGTACGCACCCTAGGGATAAATGTGTGAAGTGGTGATAAATGTGTGGAAAAGTTGGGGATGACTCTGCTAACTGTCAAGACAAGAAAAGTGACAGGGTAGAATTTCCCCCGAGTTTTCAATTACCACTCTTAAATGTCACCAGCGACGCTTAATTTTCAACAAGGTGTCTGGAGAAGGAATTATTCATGAAAACATGTCAAGTCTTGGACTGATGGACACTGATGAGGGATAATGAAGACAACTGAATGGCAGTGAACTGAGAATGTGTTGATAAGATTTATAAACTGCCCTTTCAATATCAGAATCAGAATCAGAGATCTTTATTCACCCTGGAAGAAATTGCTTATGCTCAGACACACAGAGACACAAAATACTCTGTTATTGTTGCACAATTATGTATTTATGTCTGCAACATTTCCCCCCCCATTTATTACTAGTATTATTATTATTAGTCATTTCCTACTGCTACTCTCAAATTAGTTGCAACATTTCAATTCTGTAATGCTGTCCTGCCAAGTGGCTTCAACAATCTCTAATCACTATGTATATATATATGAATATATACATAGTTGTTTTCTTTACAAGACAATTAACTTAAATTCAGAAACATCCCCAGAACTATATGATCTTCCCACGTTTAATATCTCTGAGGTTTAAATTCAATCTGTTTTCCAGTTCATTTTCCAGTCAATATTAATATGCATGAAGAAAGAGGTTATAAGTATCCTCCCTAATGGCTGTTTCAAAATCCAGAAAAAGGTTGGCTGTAAAGCTCAGGTTATAATGAATGCATGTGTTTCCTGTATATCTGTTGTTCTTGCTGCTTTCAGGCGTTCTTGCAAACTTTTTACGTGACTGCTGGCTTCTCTTTTACCTTCCTTTTCTGTGAGTATTATAAGAGGAATGTTTGCTTTTGCTTTTTAGCCTTTCCCTTTAAAGGACTGTTTAATTAAGTTGGCCCTGAGAATGTCTTACAAAGTGTCTTGCAAAAGTATTAAACCCCCTTGGCATTTTTCTTGTTTAATGCCTCACAACCTGGAGTGAAAATTGATTGTTTGAGAATCTGCTCAATTTAATTTTCAAAACTTGTACTTCTCAACAACTTTGTCCTTGACTTATTGTAGAGCTCCTTGGTCTTCATGGTTTGATGCTCTACGTGTTGTTGCAGGCTCTGGGGTCTTTCAGAAAATGTGCATTTAAACTGACAAATCATGTGACATTTAGACTACACACAGTTGGACTTCATTTCATTAACTATGTGCCTTTTTAAGGTAATTGGTTGCAGGGGCTTCATAGCAAAGAGGGTGAATTCATATGCACACGCCAATTTTCAGGGTTTTTTTATATATATTTTGTTTTTTCTCTTTTCACTTCACCAACCTAGAATATTTTGTGCAGCTCCATCTCATAAAATAACATTACAAAACATATAAAAGTACAGGTTGGAATGTAACAAAATAGGTAAAAAGCCAAGTGGGGAGAATACTTATGCAAGGCACTCTAAAGCGGGTTTCAGACCGAACGCGGCATGCGCTGTGCTCGCCGCGGGGCTTGCGCTTTCTCTTACAAATTAGCGAGTTGTGCTCAACGCGACGCCCTTGCCGTGGGGCTCAGTGCAAAAAAGTGTGTGTGTGTGTGTGTTTTGAAGGGGCAGACCTGTAGCCCACTTCGATGCTTTGATTCTATTGGTCGCGCGAATGATTCTATTGGTCAACAAATTTCAACTTTGACCGCGGTGCGCACAAGCCCCCCGAGAGGCGCGCGGCGCCGAGCGCAAGCCATAGGAAACAATGGGTTTCTGAGCAAAGCGCAGCGCATGCCGCGTTCGGTCTGAAACCGGCTTAAGTGTGTGGAAGCTCACCGTGGTTGGTGCTCCTGGGTGAGGTGTGGATCTACCAGTGCTGTGATTTGGTGTCTTACTCTCAGTTAACTGACTCAGCAGAAGCTGTTTTTCTCTGGCGAGGGCGTCCACACGACTCTGCAGATCACTGTGAGCCTGCAACCACTCACACTCCCGCTCTTCCAGCTGCGCTTTCAGACACCGAATCTGCTGTCTGAGATCCTTCACACACAAACACACACACACATACACATACACATACACATACACATACACACAGCATATTCAAAATGGTTATTCATTCTTATTTATAAATAGTTTTTAAGGAGCATGTAGGTTATGAACAAAACAAATAATAAAAGAAAGGAATTACAAATACAGGTCCCTGAATGTTTCTCGGTACAGTGGTATGGATCTAATAATATGTGGGTTCTGTGACATTTATTGTTTTACCTGAGCCTCATTAATGCCCAGTGTGTCGTCCTCAGATGTGTGGTGTGAAGATCCTGGGGAGTCTTTGTTACTATTAGCAAATTGATCCATTTCAGCTCTGCCCAAAACAAATCGTGATTATAATACATAATACATAAGATTGTAAATTTTGTAATAACTGTCTGAAAAAAAGATGTATGCACCGATCGGTCACAATATTAAAACTACCTGCCTAATATATTAGAATCCTTGTGTCCTGCATTCATGTAAATGTTTCTCTGACACAGAGCACCTATCTAAACATCACTGCAGAACAAGTTCGCCCCTTCATGGTTATTCCCTTATGGCAGTGGCCACTTTCAGTGTGTTAATGCTTCCAGCCACACTGCAAAATTGTTCAGGGATGGTTTGAAAAACATGACAAACAGTTTAAGGTCTTGACTTTAGCGATGGGTTGTTCTTGAACAATTCGTTCATTTTGAATGAATCTTTAATATGACTCAGGAACAACGAGTCGTTTTGTACGAGTGATTCGTTCAGTCGCGCATTTGCGCTACATCCTATAGTTTCTGTATTGGAATTATTGAGTCTCAATCCCGAAGACTCGAGATAAGAACTAATCAATTCTCTTTCCAGCTCAGCCTGCATTGGTTAGCTAAATGGGCTGTCAGG
>JBBMFX010581651.1:0-14000 GCA_037832545.1 Rhabdalestes septentrionalis | reverse complement strand
TCTCTCTCTCTCTCTCTCTCTCTCTCTCTCTCTCTCTCTCTCTCCCTGCAGACAGGTTCTCTTGGGCTAGGAAGGTTCGTTCTCTGAGCTTGGCCTGGTCTGGAATATAAACTAGCGGCCTGCTTTGGCAGAGCAAATAATAAGCACTGTCTTCCACTGGCAGGAGACAACAGAGCGCTCTGATTGGTGGAGGAGTGAAAGGGGTGCTGGGTGCAGCTGGAGGACTTGGCGTTCTGGCTCCTTTGGTGGCCCTGTGTGGGCAGTCTGTTAGCGAGGGGACGTTACGGTGGCTTAATCTTAACTGTGTCCCATCTCAGAAAATAAGACATAGAAGAGGCAGTTTTCAGTGCTGGAACCTATTTTTTAATTGGTACTATTGGGACCTTTTGAAAGGTTCTGTGCTGTTTCTACCAGAACAATACATCCATACCAAGAACCAAGATATATTCACTATAACATATGTATATGTTTGTGTATGTAGATAGATATATTTATATATTTATATCATATTTTGCTTCCAGCATTTTTGTATTCTTAAGGAAGAGTTAGGTTTCCTAGGTTTCCTCATTTATATAAAAAAAAAAATACAAGAAAGTCAGAATCTTTATATATAAAGAAATTACTTCTAAGGATTCTGACTTTCTTGTATTTTTTATGTAGTCTTGAGAAACAGTTCTCCAGATTTCCTGAAGGACAGTCCCTGAACCTGACCACTGTCAGATGAATGTTGTTTGTTTGCTAGATCACACAGTGACCTATGTATGAATTATTCAAGAAGAACAAAGCAGAACCAGTGAAGAAACAGGTGGGGATGATTCCAGATAACCAGGCAGTGATCAGTATACTGGTGTAGATATAACGCAGTTTGACAGGCAGAAAATAGTATTTGTGTGACTGCAAGGTGATTCAAAGCAGAATTTGAAGAAATGAGGGTGGCTCAAGACTTTTGCACAGTAATGTATGCACAGTAGCAATGGATGCTTGCACAAACACAATGAGAAATGATAATGAGTGTTGGGAAATACATTAGGGATTTGAAAAGTGTGTTAAAATTGAGGAGAACTGCATCAAAGCGATTGAGAGAAACAGCATAGGCAAATGTGGGCTCACTTTTTGGCAAGCAACAGGTTGTTATTTATGGGTCTTTAATAAAGTGACAGTTTCTGGTCGAGCGTGCGCCACACATTCAGAATGCAAATCAGAATAACAATAAGAGGCATCCGGGGTGTGAAGTATATTCCTATTCCTGTGTTTGCCAGCTCAAAGTGTTGAAAATAAACACTGTTATTATGAGTTCTGATGCCTGAAGCAAGTGGGAAATATACTAGAATGGAACCATTACTGATTCCTGATTAGCTCTATTATTTCATCCTGTTCTCTACACAACAGGGTAAAAACCCCATGCCTGTCCATTAAAAGGTTAAATGGGATCGCGCATATGACTTGCAATGTTGTGACTGTCGGATTTCCGGCTGATTTGTTCGAACAAGCTCCCAAATATAACGTGATTGGAGAGCGTCGTTAGCTGCTGGCACGGGCCCTCAAAGCATTTGTGAGCTAATAACGAGTAATGAAGCCCTCCGAGATGTAGAGGTTTGTACTCAGATTCACAGGCCAGCGTTGTGGGGTGCAATAATTTCTCCTCCTCAATTCAACATGACATAAACCTCACATTTCTTTAGTTATCAGAGGTTTGTAAACCAGTTGGAACAGAAAAAATGTCACTCTTGATAAGGGGCCTGGAAATTACAGCAACTTTGATATTCAGCATATAATTAACTATTTAAGAAGGAATGGGAGAAAAATCTCCAGAAATGATGTGCTAAATTTATATAACTTTTGAAGAAGGATAAAAATATGTATATCTGGTTAAAATACTCAATTAACTGGGTAACATGCTTGGAAAATGGGGCTAAAATACACGATAAATGGTTAAATACATGGCACATGTGGTAAAAATGTATCATAAACTCAAAAAAAAAAAACTTGACAAACACAATTCTGCAAATGCGTGGTACATCTTGTAAAAAATACATGATGAAATGATAAAAATACCTGGTATATTGGTAAAAATGCATGAGTACAATTGGGTGGTGTCATAATGGGCTTCTATCCCAATCAGCTGCTTTGTTACTGGGTATAGTGTTAGTGTTCAGAAACACTGATCGTATCCATATCAAGTGGCTGATCTGATGTAGTAACGCCTAAATAGCAGTTAGCACTGGCTGCTTTCGCGAACAGTATTAAATCTCTTCTGTGGATCCGAAGTGTTTTTCTTTGGATGATACTGTTGAACTTTCCAGATTTATTGTCCAGAAATCCCTCCGGTGCTGACCAGCGGTCTCACACAGAGTCTTGTTATCTTATCAAATAGCAGAGCTTCTATAAAAGCAGTGCTTGAGAGCTCTTAAGATTAGTGGACCATGTTAAGTAGACAGTATTACAAACCCCTTTTCAACAAAAATGTCTTCTATGTACAAAAAACAGCTGCACTTCACTATTCTCTGAACAGTATGTGTGGGATTAGAACTGAAAGGTGCAGATGAGCCCTGTTCTGATTGGCTGTTCTATTTTGCATGTCATTAAAAAAGCAGCTCAAGCTGAAACCCTTCTTATAACTCCAGAGTAAATAAATGGGTGAGACCTGATCCATAGGCCAACTAGGTGAGATTTAATTCAGTTCAATTAAATCAAATGTAATTTTATATCTGTAGTGCTTTTTACAGCCAAGGTGTCACAAAGCAGCTTTACAGAGTGCAGGTCCGAGCCCCTAGTGCTGCACTAAGGCCATGCCGCGATGGTACTGAAGTACCATGCTTATATATTCCAGGGTACCTCAGTCTGGTAACTGAGTTTCTGACTCAGTTCTCTCCTCAAATTATTTGGCAGTTGTCCTAAAACAGTATACATGGAATCGAACCAGCAGAATGTGTGTCTGTCAAAGCCACTATTGACATTGTGATCTTTTAATGTTAATACTCCTGTTTACATTTTTTTTTCATCTTCTTTAGCCATGGGAAGAAAACCTTGCCCAGATAACTTGAATTGGTGCACCTTTGCGTTTCACACAGAGTTAAAAACTCACACTGAACTTTAGCCTAAACTGTGAGTTGTGCTTGTGCTGTCTTGTCGTCCCAGTTGTTAGTTTGCGTCTCTATTGTTGTTTTTTGTGCAGACAGTAAAAAACAATAGCCTCTTTCTGAGTCCATCTTTTGTAATGACCACTTTTTGTAATGTCAACCATCCAAAAAGCAATAATGCATTCATTTAGCTGCGGCCCACTTTTAGCCCTGCCGTCATTCAGCTCGGGTTCAGCTTGGGGTTCAGGTCACTTAAATTGCAATGGAAAACCTTTTGTTCCCTTTATACCTTGAGGAATTGTGCAAGTGGAAAAGCACCATTTACTTACACTGCAATGGTCTGTAAAGATCTTTAGTCTTGGAACAATGTTTCATCAGGATTTTTGTATTAAACAAGGGTCCAGTCACTGATGTGAGACGATATGAGCCCTTTAATATGCTCTTCTTCACAGGACACCTCGGGACAGCACGGCCACGCAGTGAGCGCTATTTTTAATCGGCGCCCCGTCCATTTTGATTATGACCCGGCAATCTGATATTCCTTGAGTCAGCAGGAAGACGTGTCTTAGAGGCCGGGCTGGATATCGCCAGATCAATTGATAAATAAATCACAGCTGAATTGCTTGCAGAGTTAATAGAGACACATGAATCAATCATTCACGAGCTAAACATGATGCATCTTCCTCTGGAGGTTTTTATCCCGAGAGGAGGTGGGAGCGGGGGTGATACAGTGAAAATGGCAGAGAATTATTATCAAAAGAGGCTGAAGTTGTTTCAAAAGCTTGCGTCGGGCTTAAGTGCACGAGGGGATTTGAGTGTTCTCATCAAAGACATGTTGAAAGAGCCGCTGCTGCGTTGTTATGAAGGTGCTTTGGTGCTTAATAACATGAGATGATGGGGGAACGTGACCCGAATCATGGACGTCTGTATAGCTGTGCAATATTTTACATTTCATTTCATTCATTCGTTTTTGTCCAAAGCGACTTACAATATGAGAAAACACTTGAGTTTCTGGATCGTGTGGGAAGTGTTAAAGTAACCTGGAATACACTGCTAATCAAAAGTGTATTCAAGTATGTACAGTCAAATGATTTTGCACACCATTTATCCAATTATTTCATCAACTGCACTTTTTAATTCATTTTAAACACTGGAAAGTTGTTAAGTATTAATTAAAATATGTCACGTTTTCTTTATGATATGGAAAGAATGTGTCACAGTGCATGTTTGACAAACTATGAACTGGTTGTGAGTCATATTCAAGTCTGTCCTTTAACTTTAAATAGATGTGTTAATGGCTTCTTCACTTAATAGCTCATTTAATATCAACACTTGTCTGGTGATGCATATTGTAATTATAACTATGCTGTCTTTTTGCAGGACAGTAGTGAAGAGCAACATTTTCTGGCTAATAAATTAACTTGGATAAGCATAATATAAATATTAGCTAATAATACTGAGTGGATTTTTTAAATATCTGAAGTGATTAACATGCTAAAGGTTGAAAATCTCAACATTTACCAAAACCTTTGACTGGTAATGTATCTGTATTGAAGGAAAGCTCAGATGACCCATTCTGGATCCTTTCTACTGGTTCATTCCTCACAACACAAAGGGCAGCTGATGGTGTAAACAAACCACAGGTGTAAACAAACGACAGGTTCTGGTTGAAAACCCTTTGGCTGCAGCTGTGAAACCATTAGTGTTGAGGTTATATTGTGATTGATCCTTGAGTCCCGAGTGATGCAAGTTGCGGATCCATCATCTAGACGTTTCATGTTTGATTTCCGATAGCAACAAAGCATACCGATTCTCATTCTTTCTGTTGGTGGGAAGGATGATCCTTCTTTCCTCCCATCACAAACTGTGATGGTGGCCAGTGTGGGTGTTGGCTAGCTGATGTAACAAAATTGGTGATTATTGTTCTCCTCAAACTCTGTCGAGATGCCTTCAAAGTGTTGTGTGTGATGGGGTTTGAAGAATCACACTAATCGAAGAAAGGTGTTTTTTTGTTTTATCACATGAACACCTTGAACTGACTAGATTTAAATGCGTGCTGAATTTCATTATGTGTAATATAATATAATATACTAGTTTCACATAACATAAAATAACACAATATGATATAATATCATTTAATATCATATACAACATAATATATTGACAATGGAGAAGTGCAGATGTAAAAGATTTAGTTATTTTAAAAATGCATATTGTTTTATCATGCTTTTGATAGATTATAATGGCAGTTTCTGGTAGTACAGTTCTTATTAATATGGGTGTTGTTTGTAGTCTTTTGTATGTATATATACATAGAGAGAGAGAGAGAGAGAAGAGTGAGAGAGTGTATTTATATAGTGTATATGTGTGCACACACTAAAACAAACACTACAAGCACTATATATTTGCATACAAGCACAAACACACACAAACACAAACACACACTTATGCACGTATTCACACTGCTGTTATATGCCCAATATAACATCATTCCATCTTCAGTTCATTGTTATGACAGTTCTGAGATACCTTCTGTAGTTGAATGTGAGAAGGAACAGAAGCGTGGCCAGGCTTTAGCTGAGCAAAATGCTAATCCCAAGAGACTGGCCATTCCTTTCTTATTACCCTCGTGTCCGCTGGCTACAAAACAAACTGTGCTACCTCAGACTGCAACTAACTACACAGCTGGAGGTTACAGAGGGTCTGCTGTGTTTTCATTTTCACTCGCCTGAAACCGACTGAAGTGTCCCAGACTCATGTGGCTGAACTGGCCAACACTGGTACCTTTACACTGTTTGTGCATTGCATTAACTAATCCCATATCGATTTAACCATCACGACAAAACTCACACGAAAGAATATGGACCAGTATCGCAAACATTACTAGACTTAAATCAATTCGATTCAAAGTATCACACTTTTCCCCCAGAGTATTACATCTTGATTAACATTGTGAATAATAATATCTTCACTAGCGATTAAGGAGTGATTTCCATTGCAGCTTACTGTTCAAAACATGATACAAGTCCTTAATTCCAAACATGCCACTGCTGCGAATTAATCAGAACATTCTCACCTTTTAAATCTCCTTATTTATTGAATGATGAGTTAATTGAGAGAAAGGGAGGAATTAGCGATCAGAGGGAAAAAACAGTGCTAAACGATTAAACAAATATAACTTGCTGGAAGATAAAATTTCAGGCCCTCAAACTATTGCAGCCGATTCAGTGCTGCATTATGTTGGCCTTGGGAAATGGAAGGCAATTAAAAGATAATAATGAAAAGCATTCTTTAAAACTCCTGAGGTGGGACTGTTTATTATATATTTTTGAATATTCTTTGCCCCGAATATCCTAATCTTCACACGCGAAGGAAAAGCCTCGCTCTCTTAGGCTGAAGAAGCCGGCCGCCGCCTGAACTTGTCCCAGTCGGGGTCACGTGAGCTTCCGTGATCCTGCACTGTGCGACGCCTTCGTTTGGGGAAAGCCTCCGAGGACGATAACTCAGCGGGATTGGTCCAAAGAGATTTTTTATGAGGCAATAAAATATTACACATTTATGGTAATAGTCCCCATTCTGAGGCTTTGGGCCTCCTTTTGTCTGCTCTTTGATATTACTTAACACTGTCTCAGAAACTCGTCTGTCAGATAGGCTGAGGGATTTCTCATCTTCTGCTTTTTCTTCTTTCTTCTCTTTTTTAATGCAAATGACATACGCGGCTCCATCGGCTCCCGCCGGTCGGCTGGATAAGAGTCAGCGCTGATAACGGCCAGACTCCCGATATGCAATAGCTCAGGCTTTTTGCTGTTTCACATTATTGTTAATGACACACATTTATTAATTGGAGACAGTAAAGACTCTGGGACCGACCTCACAAGAGGCACGAGAGCAAGAGACAGCAGGAGCCGTCTGACAGCATCTCTGTCAAACAAAAACATCTCTGTCATGTCACTTTTTCACATTTACATTTTTATTTTTTCATACGATTTGCTACACTTTGCTCACATTGTAATATGTACTGTGGGTTAATGGAGCTCTGTTCTGCTTGTTTTCTGTTGCACTTCATTCAGAAAGCAGACAGTCCTTATAGCTTAATGGGTGAGGCTTAAGTACTGCAACAGCCATATTAGAATAATAATTTTTTTTTAACCCTTATATAACCCTTTCTCTGTATCTAACGCATTCAACAAGTGAAGCAGGGGGCTGCTGGCAACAAGGGGCACCCAGGGAGCAATGCATGGGAACCTTGCTCAAAGGTACCTCAGTGGTGACACTAGCACCTGGGATTTGAACCCACAACCTTCTGATTGCAGCCATCCAGGCTTTAATAGAATTATATAAAAGAAATAAACAGATATATGTATGTATTTAATATGTAGCTTAAATTGCATATTATGTGAACTAATGTAACTCTTATGTTCACACACTGTTCCATATCAGTGATGTGCGTCCTGTTGGTAGTGACGCACACAATGCGCAGGAAATCACAGTTTATTGCGATTGTCATATTACATCACCACACTGGCCACCCGCGTGACGCTGTTCTGCTCCGGCAGATTTGATATCAGCCCGCTAAGATTTTATAAGCCGATAATCCGCAGATCATCAAAACTTATTTTCGATTTTCTTTTCAATCTCCCTGGCTCATCCCACACTGACCTTTCGGACCTTCAAAGCATATGGAGATAACGTTTCTGAGTCGTAGCTCACAGCCAATCAGATTCCTCTTTCTGACACTTTTATGTAAATCTCAACCAGCATGGAAAACAATAATGGTTGATTACTGTATTGTCTGAGAGAGAGAGAGAGAGAGAGAGAGAGAGAGAGAGAGAGAGAGAGAGAGAGAGAGAGAGAGAGAGAGAGAGAGAAAAGAAAAAAATGATAGAATAGATGGAGAGGAGACAGATAAAAAAATGAAACAGAGAAATAAATAGGGAGAGAGAGAGAGAGAGAGTGTGTGTGTGTGTGTGTGTGTGTATGTGTGAGCAGACAGAAGTACAAAATAAAAGAGAGATGAAAGAGAAGAGAAAAAGGTGTAAAAAGCATAAAGAGGAAAAAACAAGGAGGGATGCACCGAAAAAGGGACAGAAACAGGGTGAGTAGAGAGAGAAAAAAGAAAGTGGAAAAAAGGAAAAAGAGAAATGGATGTGTAGAGAATTGAGAGAGATAAGGAAAGAGAGAGAGAGCGAGAGCGAGAGCGAGAGAGAGCGAGAGCGAGAGCAAGAGCGAGAGAGCGAGAGAGCGAGAAAGAGAGAGAGAGAGCGAGAGAGGGGTAAAAGGGTCAGAAAAGAAAGCAAGCCATAGCGAGAGAGAAAATGGGAGAGGGGGGAGAGGCGTGTTAGCCCCGGCTCGGCAACTGTTTCATTTGATATTCATAAATTATTAAAAGCCGTGGTCATTTGTGGTGATTAACCTCAATAATTCATAAAATTATGTAATTAAAGGGCCCCCGTGAAAGGCTACCCGGAGGCTACGCCTGGCTGTTTTGACCAGAGCTTCTAGAAAGCCTCGGTCCGGCGCGGTTTGGTCATTTTCCCACTCAAACACATCCACTGAACTAGTCATTAGCTGCTGAGTTTAATCAGGTGTGTTTGAGCAGGAAAATCACCAAGCTGTGCTGGACTCAAGCCCTCCAGATGGACCCCCTGGCTTCAGGTGTGGAAGTAATTCATCACAATGCTAATACAGGTGACCAAGGCTGGACTGTGTGGAGCTGACTGGTTGAACCACACTAGGTACTACATGTGGAGATGGTAGATGGTGAGGGTTAACAAAATGTAACCTCATTTAACCCCAGTTTTTAGGAGTTCTACCCCTTGCTATGTTTTTTATGTCATTTGCCAGCATTCTAAATTCTCTATTCCTTTGTATTGTAAATTGTTCTTGTATTTGCTTCGGTTGCTTCATCTGACTGAAGAGCAGCTCAGTGCGATGATTTGCCTCAATGCTGGTGTCACTCCTTTGACTTTGCCTTGTTCGTCAGGATGATTATGTTTGTACAACAGCACAGATTGTTGACTGTAGTGTTGGCTATCGTTACAGTGTTAAAGCAGCTAGGAGTGAATATGAGGGGATAATAAATACTCAAAAAAGATGGTTTATAGAAGGTGTGTAACCAAAACAACAGCTTGGCTGTGTGATTGGCTAGTGTTGCTTTGACACGTGTTGTTGGACAAAATGACAAGATTTGTTTTACAGTGCCAAACAGCGAGTGTGTGTTTCTTCATTGTGTGTCTTCATCCTGTTGTTTTTTTAACTTGAGAACTACTTTAAAATTAGATCATTAAACCAAGATTATTATTAAACCTTTAGATTATTACTTTTAGTGACTAATACTTTTACTACAAATATACTATCGGAGACTTACTTTGAAATTTCTATTGGAATTTAAAGTGAACTTCAGAAATATGCACATAATAAACAGAAATGAACATACATTAATTCTCCTCTATTTTGATCACAACCAGTTATTTAAAAATGAAACCATTCATTCACCGACATGTTCTGAGTCAGCTGTTTGAGAGAACTTGTATAAAAATAAAAACCCAATTCTACTGATGGAACAAGAGAGATTTCCTGGATAGGACTCAGGATGAGTACCATAAATCTATAGATATATGTTGAATAATCTCATAATATTCTTACAGCATCACAAAATGAGAAATATTAGATTTAATTAGTAAATGAAACATTTCATGTGCTGATGTCCTTTTTGCCCATAAAAACTTTCTTTTTCTTTTTCTTTCTTTCTTTCTTTCTTTCTTTCTTTCGTTCATTTCAGTTCTCATTTCCATGCAGTGACACCATTTTTACCAGATTATGAGTTTAGATTCTGCCTGTCTGGCTGTTTCCAATTAGAGGAGATCTCCTCCGTTCCCTCTGATAAAAGGAAAGAGGGCCACCAGCTGCTTTGCCATCACCGTTGCCTGTCGAGGCTGGTTGGATTATTAATAAACAAAGGCAACCTGTAGGTGCGGGAGTTGGGAATGGGGGGATCCTGCCAGCTGGCTCTGTCTCACCCCACCCCACTCCCTCTCCTCTCCAAGTGAAGCCACCAGCACCTGCCAAACAGATGAAAAATGGTGGCCCAGAAAGCATGCCAGCCTTCAGATCTCAAAAAAAATAAAAATAAAATAATAATAATAATAATAATAAAACTTGAAGTATTTTGTTTTATTTTATTATTTGTACTTAATTTTGCTATCAAAGTTTTATTTCTATGTATTTACTTTTTGACTATTCAAGCCATTTTGTATCTAGACCCAGATCATAAACCCTCAGATGGTAACGTAGCTTTTGCACATTCTTAAGGTTATATTTTTGTTCTGTCAGCTGATTTAGCTATTAGCCGGCTACACTGGTGCTCTATACCACTCTCGTTGAGTTATGACCTCAGCTGGTCTGTAAATATGAAAATATAAAAGGATCCAGAGGAGCTAAAGAGCATGTAGCCAGCTGTGTACCATGTGCTGAATGTGTATAAATGCTGCTGTGGTGTTTGATTGCTGCTGTGCTGCCCTTATTTATTGTAATTTAAAAATATCGTTGGCCCCTGCTGGAAACAAAATGCAAATAAGAACCTCATTGTCTTTGATCTTTGTGGTTCTTTTGTCCACTAAGATAGATATGGTTTAAAATCAGGATTATCATTTGTTTGTAATTATTCGTATATTAGCAAAGCACAGAAACCATCTGGTGCTGAGTGTGTGAACACTGAGAGATGCTTTGGTCACTACAGGTCTCTGATTTGCTTCAAAGAAATAAGAATTTGGAAGCAACATTTGTAGTACAGTGTAAGTATTTCTAGACTATTTCCTCTCATTTACTGTTATTTTATCTGATTTTTTCTGCAGATTGGTTGAGGCATTTTTGTTAAAATAAAGAAACGGTTCTCACTAAAATATTGTGATAATCTGTTGAGGCCTGTTTTTGACCCCTGGGTCAGGAACTCCTATTTGATCATTCTGTTAGCATGCTAAGGCTGCATTAGCGTGTTAGCCCTCCCCGCCTGCTCCCTGCGTTTGTCTCTGAACAGACTAAACCCACACTTTCCACCTTTTCACCTAAAAAAGGAAGAGATAAAAGACAAACTGGTCTCTAGATAAGGATGGTCTTGTGCTCCTCGGTGAGACGGGATACGGAAGGCTTGAGGGATCAAGAATTCCCCACATGTACCTCGAAAAAGTGGGGCTTTACATACCTTGTTCGTCCTGCTTGATGTTTAATGCTAAGCGCTCACAGCTTCTCTTTTAAGCATCATAAGAACTTTATTGATTAAACTGAGAGCACAAAAAAAAAAGCATTTTCAGCTATCTGGGAAAATCTTGTTGGATTTTCTCAGATAGCTGAAAACACAGGACTTTCTTTCAGTCCTATTTCCAAATGTCCTTCGCTCCATACACAACAAAGGCTGAGGTAATTGGCTTTTAATTGGACAAGGCCTGTACCTGCATACAAAACGACTTGTTATGAGTGAGGTTGAGATTCGTCCGAAGAGCTCTCCGCTCCGTTATTCCTCTCTGGCTGTGTTCGGAGATGCCAGGTTGGATGGAGAGAAATGTTTAATGTAGTGGAGGGAACAAGCGTGACTCAGCATAATGTGGCAGCCTGAAGGAGCTCTCCACCGAAACAACCTCCAGCTCTTTACATTGGTCTCTCTCTCTCTTTCTCCTCTCTCTCTCTCTTTCTCCTCTCTCTCTCTCTCTCTCTCTCTCTCTCTCTCTCTCTCTATTCTATGTCTTTCTCTCTGGCTCTCATTCTCTCTCTGGCTCCCCCTCTCTCTTTATTTCTCTCTAAGATCAGATTTACATTTCTGATCACTTTGGATAGGTAGGGTTGCAATAAAATCTTCATAATTTATCTATTTAAAAGAATGAGTGAACTGACAGTGATTTATCCATCAAAGTAAGTAATATTCAGATCATTTAGATAGTATTTGCAGCAAGAGTCTTATGGAAGCACCCATTTATCTGCATTAGCTTTGTTCTCATTCATTCATTAATTAATTCATTCTTTCACTCATTCATTCATTCATTCATTCTCACTCATTCATTCATTCATTCATTCGCTCATTCATTCATTCATTCATTCTTTCATTCATCCATTTATTCATCCATAAATAAATACAAACACATTTATCAGTTCATTAATTCATTCAATCATCCATCCATCTATTCTGTTGTTTGTTCCTTACAATATTTGTTCTTTCTTTCATTCATTCATTTTGTTCTTGCAAGTCATTCATTGTATTTTTGAAGGGGTATATTGGTGTTGTTTTTATTTTCATGAATAATGTTTTTTTTAAACCAAAAAACAACCGTAATCAGATACAATTAATTTCCATTGAAGTGAATGTTTGTACCCTCTAATTTTCATATTCAAACATTCAATCAAGTCATCAAGTCATGTTTGATGAACAAACAATTAAAGTCATCAGTAGTTCAATATAGCAATTAAGTGAAATAAATATACAAATATATATAAATGTAGAAATTAATAAATAAACAAATGTTACAAAAATTGGAAAAAACACAAATTAAATTTCTCAGCCACTCCTTATTTTGTATTAAAAATAAATGTATCAAGACCATGGCTCGGCAGTATTGGACTGGATGTTGTTCTCTGTGTATCGTTATGCCTCTTGTGCCACTATATCTAGATCAGCATTCGCCGCAGAGCCCAACTCCAAAGCGACTCCAGGGAGGAGAGCAGATAAAAGTACTGATGAATACGAGGCTGTTTTTGTTTGCCTGAAACCCAGAGCCAATCCTGTTTTCCCCTTCTTCTTCTCCAGCACTACCCCCCCAAACAGCAACATTAAGTCTGTATTCTCTCTCGCTCCATTTTAAGTGCAGACGGTCTGCACTTAAGCACCCAATAAATATAACTCTGACTTATGAATGGTCATGAAAATGCTGCGTGCTGAGGAACCGCATTGTGTTGCCGTTATCTCTCTCTTTACACTCATTCGCTAGACTCTGGTTAATATTTCCTCTGTATCTGCTGGACGGATAAGCCCTTCATCTCTCTCTCCATTGTGCTCCAACTTTGCTCGCCAAAGCATGAGGCTTCAAAGTGTGGAAGAGACTGAGACCCCCAAAAAACAACTAGACTGCTGCATCAGCTGAGAGAGAGAGAGAGAGAGAGAGAGAGAGAGAGAGAGAGAGAGAGAGAGAGAGAGAGAGAGAGAGAGAGAGAAAGAGAATGAGAGTGTGTGTGCATGGCAGAGAAATAGAGAAAGAAGGAAAAAGAAGGAGAGAAGGACAGAAAGAGAAATAAAGAGGTATAGATTAAGAAGAGGAGACAGAGAGAAACGAGGGAGGGAGGATGAAATAGAGATGAAGAGTGAGATAAAGGGACTAAAAAACACAGAGGTAGCAAAAAAAGAGAGAGAAAGATAAAGAAAGATGATTGAGAGAGGAAGAGAGAGATAAGAGGAGCAATACAAAAACACTGAAATCAGAGAGTGTAAGAGGGAAAGGGA
This sequence comes from Rhabdalestes septentrionalis, assembly GCA_037832545.1. Classification (NCBI taxonomy): domain Eukaryota; kingdom Metazoa; phylum Chordata; class Actinopteri; order Characiformes; family Alestidae; genus Rhabdalestes; species Rhabdalestes septentrionalis. Next base: position 437 of record JBBMFX010581651.1, on the reverse strand, counting down.
TGAAAAAAGAGAGAGAGAGTGTTTGCAAGAGAGAGAGTGAGAGAGAGAGAGAGAAAGAGAGAGAGAGAGAAAAGCGAGAGAAAAAGAATGAGAGAAAACAGTCACAGATTAAGAAGAGGAGACAAAGAGAGAAATGAGAGAGGGTGGAGCAAATTGACACGAGGAGGGAAAATAAAGAGACTGAGAAACACAGAGCAAGAAAGAGAGAGAGAGAAACCGAGAGAGAAACAGAGAGAGAAACCGAGAGAGAAACAGAGAGATGAAGAGCGAGATAAGGAGAGAGGTACAAAAACAGTGATAATATAGCGAGAGAAAAAGAGAGAGAGGGGGAGAACTAGAGGGAGAAAATATGTGAGTGGGGATAGAGAGAGAGAGAGAGAGAGAGAGAGAAAGAGAGAGAGAGAGAGAGAGAGAGAGAGAGAGAGAGAGAGAGAGAG
>JBBMFX010581643.1:0-14001 GCA_037832545.1 Rhabdalestes septentrionalis | reverse complement strand
GGATGTAAATACCTCAAATAAAAGCTGACAGTCTGCAGTTAAAGCACATCTTGTTTGTTTCATTTGATATCCATTGTTAACATTGTGTCAATATCCCAGTATTTATGGACCTGACTGTATGATATACTTTGTCTAATTTGATGGATGACCTTTGTAATGCTCGGTGACCTTTCCACTAATCTGTCAAATTTGATGGATAACATTTCTAACACGTGTTGACCTAACTAATTTTCAGTGACACAACAATCATTCTACAGAAACACCTACTTTTGACATGGCAGGATACCTGAAAATTGTTTTAGTTTTCTAGTCTTTAAAGGTGTACCATATTATTACTTTAAGATTCGGCTATAAGAATACACATAAGATACATCTCAGTGATTGTTTTCGTTTTCTGTGCATTTATTTAAATATTTAATGGACAGTCTATTTGTCAGAGATGTTACCATACTTCTTTGGGAATAATAATTTATGAAATACTATTTATCAAAATTCTCTTGCACATGTAATCAGAATTATAGTACAAGTCACGGTTCGGTACCTGTGCATTGCATTGTTCGGCAGTTCATGGCAAGCACAATAGAACTTCCTCTTTTTTGACCAGAAATACATACTCCTAGGTAATCTTTACTTTCACCTGTATTCAAAAGGTTGCAAATAGTGATCTCTTGGTCTTGTAGCATACCGGAATTTTAAAAGGACCGTCAGTTCCCCCAGTCCTATGGAATGTGTGCGGTGGTGAAGCTCTCCTCTGGACCTCTGCGCTCCGTGCGGCATAGCTTCAAAGGACAAGCACCGCTTCCCATCAAATTACAACGTTATATAGGGCTCCATATGACCATTCCAATGACCCCTTCAAGCCCCCAGAAATATTAGCAGTAAACAGTTAGAGCCGGAGCACATGGAAAGAGGACACAGGGGGGAAGCACAGCAAGAAAGACTGCAGGCTTGGACTTTAAACCACCTGATGTGACTGTTTCAGGGTTCTGGGGCTTTTGGATTGAGAGTGAACCACGGTGCCGTGGTTTAAGTCCTCTCTGGAGCCGGGACCTTGGAGTGGTGGCAGTTCTGTGTGTGCGTGCATTGTGTGTTAACAGTTTGGGGATGCTTTCTTGTGTTTTGGTTTGCTTATTGTGGTGGAGTGGGCCTCTGGTGAGAGCGATGTTTGTTTTCCTTTCCTTTCCCCTTTTCCCTTACTTGTGAGCACATTTATTGGCAGGGCTTTGGTCCTGGTCATATTGTAAAACTGTACCTCCCTAACTATATTTAATGCTCATAAGGGGATTGCAGTGTCCACTATTTCGCTAAGCCTAAAGTACTGTGTGGGGTGTCCATTATTTGCTGTGTTTTCTGTCATTACAAATAATGTTAGTAGATGGTGTATGCTTTCCAGAGTTCACCTGTGTGTGTGGTGTAAAACCAGCATTGAATAATAGTACCGGGAATTGTGTATTGTGTATTCTGTATTGTGGGCGTACAAATAAATGTGCAGAAATGTCCCTCTGTGGTCCGTGTTCCATTAATTTTCTGTGCTCCTCTGAGGTCCAAAAGGAGGTTACTTGGCGGAAAAGAAACTTAAGTACGGCACCAAAATAAAACGCTGTGGGGTTCTCTTACTCCGGGCCACTGCATGGCTCCACACAAGTCTAACATCTGCCAAAAACAGGGATAATGAGGAAACCTTTGTTGACCAAAAGTGCACAGATGTTATTTCCGAAATCAATGTGGATGTTTGTTTGAAAAAAATATGTTGATGTGTGAACCGATTTTGGAAGAAGATTCTGTTAAATCCATGAGTTAAATCAGAAGATATATTTTTATTATTATTATTTTATAATATAGTTTGTATTTTGCTTACATATTTACTACTCATTACATCAGCTACAAACTGATCAACAAACTGAAACAATTTTAACAAAACCTTTCAGGACATGTTGTATAAATATATTATTCATCATTTTGTGTGGTGGAATCATCAGTCTGAGCCAAAGATTAAACAGAAGTACCAAGTCTAGAATGTGGATGTCTCTAACAGCTGTTAATTCCAAGCATTATATGGATGCATTGCCCGATTGGATCAAGTCATACAACAACAGTTATCAGCAGAATGTGTCAGGATGAACCCTGTTGTAACAACCTCCCCTTATTAAATACAGAAGGCCATTCACAGAAATGAGAGTAGGGAACAAACCACCAGTACAAGATATTAGATTCACACAGTGTATTATTCATTGGCCATACATATGTTCACACACACACTGACTAACCACTTTCAGGAAGCCCAAAGCATGATACAGACTAAGGTCAAGGCAGGAAAGAAAGGAAAACACAACAAAAGAAAACGCACCTAATGCGAAGAGAACACACTGAGTCTGCACATAAGTTTTCTACAAACAGGGGGTTGCTATTGCTGTTAGCTTAGCCTAGTTTCCTGTGCTTCTTTTATGGAGGGAAAACAGGACATGAGTAAGAACTACCTAGCCCCCCCTCTGGGGAAAAGCCTCTAATGACCCCCAGTCGTTACACCCCACCCGTTGCAGAAGAGGGTGTGATCATCCCATATAATTGCTGCACTGCACTTCCTAAACTAGAGTTGCACCACACTTCCTGAAATAGTTGCACCGCACTTCCTGAACTACAGCCCTACTAGTCTTCTCAGGGTGGTCCTCTTCCCCAGATGTCCACTGAGAGAATTGTCATGAGCAGCCTGGAGATAATGAGCTCGATCAAGAGTGGCATTGACCTCTTGGAAGTGTTTGCCATTGGCCAGTTTTGGAGACTGTGGTCCTGAGTTATTCGCACATAGATCTATTCTATGAGGGGAGGTGAAAACTTGGTAAGGCTCACTCACTTGCTCATACCATTTGTTTACCCTTTGGCAACTGGAGCAGAAGTAGCCTTTAGCCTCTTGCTAACCATAGCCTTTAGCTGGGTGTCAAGTCTTTCCATACACTCCACCATAGCCTGCCCTACCTCATGTAACTGGACCTCGCACTGTTGCTGTGACAAACCTTCAGCAAATCATTTTGCACGTCCTCTAGGTGCGGCTGGCTATTCACAATGTAAGTACTATGCTGGATATGTAGCTCCCACACCTGTTCCCCCAGCTCATTCATTCTCCTGTCCATTTTTTCCTCAAGTTTCTCTAAAGCTGCTTCCAGCTGGCTGAGGCGGTTGGCCAGCATGAAAGTGACAAGACTGTGGTCCATCTCATCATCCAGCGGAGGAGGCAGTGGTAATGGGTCTTCGTTCATTTTGACGAGGGTCGGATCCATCGCCATGCCTTCCCCGTGTCTCCCTTCCACCTCTTCAACTCCACAGTTCGTGCTTTGGCTGGAGGAACCCCTTCCAGCCAACCTGGATTCCAGTACCATTTATAAAACTCCACAATTCCATGATAAAGCTATTTTAAAGCATTTTCAAGTTAAGACTCTGACTTTACATGTGCCAGAAAAGTAACGTACCAATTTATTTGAAAATGAGCAAAACAGGACAAAATCCACAAATATGTAATGCTTGTGTAAATACTCTTGTGTGAGCACTTTAGAAATCAGCAATCCTTATTGTCCAGTTCCAAGGATTTTTTTTTAAACATAGGAAATCAGTAGCTATATGTCTTGTGAATGTATGTTAAAATTTTTGCCTCAAAGGAATAAAAATGAGTGAATAGTAACTTTTAGTGAGATGGTCCAGTCAAGTCACCATTTCTGTTTTCAGAAATCCATATTTTATGATAAAATTACGACTAAATAACCACCAGAACAGGCTTGTCTCCATGAACTGTGTTCGAAGAGCCACTTCGAGTCATCATGCGCTGTCCGAGTGAATGGAGTCACCCCACTGCTTCACCCAGGGTGTGGAACCATAAACTTTCACAACGCACAACAAAACTCACGCAAAACATAATAAAATGCCTCTAAAACATTATCACATCCAGCAAGGTTACAGACACTTATAAAGTGAAGTTTAATAATTTGCAAGCAGTTTTAGCTTGGACTTGTGCGATTCCTGGAGAGCCTCTTTGGAGTGTCTCTGCTTTTCCACTTAGAAATCATTGAGGAGAAGCTGAACCCACAAATGACATATCATTGTAAAGGTATTTGGATTGGTCACACGGCTGAAAAGGCACATTTACTGTAGAGGATAACTAGACCGAGCTCCTGTTCATCACTGGAAATTTTATCAAAGTCAAAGTCAAAGTGAACTTTATTGTCAAGCGCAGGCTCGTATGAATCCTAACAACATACACTATTGGTTTCTGCCATTAAATCGAAATTTGAAAACACTTGTTACGGCAATTCGCCAGTAAGCCAGAGAAAATCGCCCAGGTGTCAGAGATTCATGGAAATGAACAACAGAGTCTTTTTTCTTTGCTCAAAAGAAAAAGATTTATTGTTACATTCTGCAGAATGGAGAACAGAAAGGAAAAAATAGAGCACAGACCGAAGTCACCTATGCCTCTCAAAAATCTGTTCTGAGTGACAATGATTTCCATCTAACATTTTATACACAATTTTACGTAAGCATCGGCCTTGCTTAACGACTTTCAGGAGTTACTGGAGACAAAACATGCCTTGTTACGAACAAATAAGTAGTCACGTCGACCCAGGACCCCTCGTTGCAAGGCAACCAATCTAAGTGTCCTTGAGTCAAATCTTATCAACATATGTGCTGTTTCTAACTATTTTCTATACTTACTTTAAACTTACCTAAGGATTTATAATTAAGAAAACCCAGTGTAACTACATAAATTACAGTGAATTAAACAGTGAATCAAATGGATACAGAGTAAAACTCAATCATTCAAAAGAAATGAATCATATAAAAGAATAAATGAATCACAAAATAATAAATGCTGATTTTTCCTCAACATTCCCCCCTTTTTGAAACAGACATATGTATATTGTTTTCTATCTATACCCTGGAAACCCTTTTGGCGTAGACGTTATAAACCACATGAGAATTTCAAACACTATCTTCACAACAATAAGGATCAATACACATGTCAGGTAATCTCATCTGAACTTAAGTATGGTGTCTGTTGATCATAGCCTCTGCCATGGCGGTGATAGCCCTACTGATGCAGGAAATCAGTATTGGAACACAAACCAAAATCACCAATGCTATAATACCCATAGTCAAAACAGAATGAAAAATCTAAGTGTAACCTGAAAACCATTCTCCTAAATTATCAAGAAATATCACTGGTGCTCTAACTTAAATGTGTGTGTGTCATTAGAAATGAACCCTGTCTCTACCCAAAACCTGTGTTTACACTTTTCTTCTGCCAGGAAATAACCTGTAGTTTTCCCGAAACACAAACAGTATTCAGCTTCTGGATGTTCATAAATCTGAAAGGAACGTACTTATCCTAATACTTCAGGCTTACAGAAAGTATCACTATCAGTGTGGATAACCTTATGTAGTCTATTCACATCTACTTTTTTATTCTGATAAAATAACCTTTGTGCTTGCAAAATCCAAGTAAATGGTAGATCATGCGAGGGACACCTCTCCTGTAGAACTTGAGCATGATCCGCTGTCACAGGAATAGAGATGAATGCCTGTGAAAAAGATTGATAACCTAAACATGCTTTTCCATTCATCAGTTGTTCCTAGACCGTCATCACTAGAGTGCAAGCCACATTATGACTCTTGGTTGAATGTCTATTACGTTCAACATCCTTGACAAATTGTCCCTCTACCGTGGCGAGCGTTACCACCTGGAGGCTAACGGTCAGAAGACTCCACATCATCCTCGGGTTGAGGCACTCATCGGCAGTGCGAGATTTGAAGATGGTCAAATGGAAAATTTGGAGGTGGATGTGCTCCTACAGAGACCCCTTGGCCTCGTGTAGGGTTATTACGAATGCACACCAAACACTTTGAGCAGAATTTTGCTGCATAGAAAGTGAAACCTGGAGCAAACCATAATTTTTGTACCATACTGCACATTGGTCCCTTTGACAAGTGAGTATTTCCATGTGCAAGCCTCGCCCACATAGGGAAACACACTGTAGGTAAACATGGTAATTGCTGAGGAGAAGTCCACAAACCCTCATTAGTACACGTGCACCCCAACTTTTTCCATGCAGCTTTTTTATTCCCCTGCTGAAGCATTACTGCAGCTTGCTTTGCAGCAGAATCAGCAAGACGATTCCCCACAGAGACTGGATCCATTGCTGAAGTTTGGGCTGCACATTTGCATACTGCAATTTGATGAGGCAGTAAAATAGCTTCTAGCAGATCAGCAATTAACTGTGCAGGTTTAATTGGTTTACCTGCCGGCGTTAAAAATTTGCGACTTCGCCATAAGATACCAAAGTCATGTGAAGCTCCGAACGAATAACGAGAATCTGTAAAAACAGTTACGCATTTACCCTTTGTTAATTTGCATGCCTCTGTGAGTGCAATTAATTCTGCAGCTTGGGCAGAATAATGGCTAGGAAGGGTTTTTTTGAATCAATATTTTTGTTCCTGACACGACAGCAAATCCAGCTCTAGGTGTCCCTTGGTTTTCCCTGTAAGCAGATCCATCTACAAATAAAACCAAATCATTGTTTTGTAATGGAGTGTCAAATAAGTCTGGGCGGGGTGCGCACACACGCTGCGCGACTTCAGTGCATACATGCGGTTCCCTTGGGTTACTATGGAGACTGGGGTCGTACGAGAAGTGACGTCCTGCACAGTCTGCATGAGTGACAATAACTTTTTCCAATTAGTTTTGGACACCTCCTGATGGGGCGTCTTCTAGAGATTACGCAGGACAGGGGTATAAAATCTTGTGTTTCATATGAGGAAGACAGAACATGTCAGGACGGGGAGGCAGCTTGTCTGCTGTGTCTTTCTCCTGTCCCCATCTGCAGATGATTCCAAATAAATCTTTCATATGATTCAGTTTGAGCAAAAAGGATTCTGTTGGTTTCATTTGACTCTCTGCACCCCAAGAGGTTATCTTGTGACCCCGACAGTGTACTGACCTGTTTGTCTCAAGTCTAGGCTGTCTTGATGAGCTCCCTCTGTCCGTCACAGATTTCACGGGTCTTTTGCTTGGCTTCCGACATTTTTTTCCTCAGAATTCTACACACGTGTCCTCCCTCTTTACCCCCACCTTTCGCTCTCTGTGTTCTTTGCCTTGGCCCCTCCCTTCTCTCTCTCTCTCTGCCTTTCTGTTGCATTTCACACTGATTCAGACAGCTAAGAGTCAGGGTTTTTTACTTCTTGGGGCTTGTATGGATAGTTTGTGTTCGGTTCGGTATTACAGGTGGGTTTTAGGGACCAGGGCTCTGATTGGAGAGCGGACTGCCCCTCTTAGAATGGAGGGATTCCTCTGACAGGCACGTTAAGGGTTCACTGAGATGCTCCATATTTCTTTTTTAGACCAGGATACAGGTTTTCACAGTATGCTGGGAATTTTTGGCCAGTGTGAGTATTTAATTTCTTGTGTCTAATCTAAAAGTGAAATGAGTCGTGTTTGTTTGTCTCCCTCTACTGGGACTTTTGCACCCTCTCTGAGTCAAATCTTATCAACATATGTGCTGTTTCTAACTATTTTCTATATTTACTTTAAACTTACCTAAGGATTTATAATTAAGAAAACCAAATGGATCAAATGGATACAGAGTAAAACTCAATCATTCAAAAGAAATGAATCAAATAAAAAAATAAATGAATCACAAAAGACTAAATGCTGATTTTTCCTCAACAGTTTCTGCCATTAAATCGAAATTTGAAAACACTAATCAGACCAAAATAAATGACTTAACATTTTGTTCCACCGTGGTGCATGGGGAGAAACTTAACAGGCTATCTCTCTGGGCATCCTCTGGCCATTTTTGGATGCAAATGGAATGAAACTTCCCAAGTGTCTGGAGTTATTTTAGATCTTGAAATTTTTTATTTCAGTAAAAAAAACTCTGTAAAAAAAACAATAGTAATCTCCATACATCAAATTGTAACACTTGGCGCCCTTGTGGCCATTGTTGGCCTATTGAAACCCATTACAACTACACTTTTTAATTCCTTGTTATTTACACTTTAAAAACATACAATTTGGATTAAAATGCTTTCATTCTAAACTCAACACTTGAAAAATGTAGTTTTTAATGTTTTCTACCAGATTATGTCATTCATCCATTTTTGGCCAAGTGAGCAATTTTATATAATATTCTTAGTATCCAATAGGGGAGTATGATGACTTACTGCACTCCAATGCAGCAAATGAACGACACAATTTTGACATAGGTGTGTCGGTACTGGTCGGTGGCTATTTTTGGCCACTGCTTTTGTTTTGGGCTTTTCTGTTTCTGTTTCTCTAGGACTTTTATTTTGATACCGTGTTTGGCTTTGTTCTGTGTCACATGGGTAGTTGGGATCACGTGTCTGTATGTCGGTGTGTGACTGGTATTATTAGGTTCACCTGTCCCTTGTTTATGTCCCTTTAGGTTGTGTATTTAAGTCTGGTTTTGTGTGTGAACTCTTATATGAGTTTCCCAGGCAAACATATCTTTGATGCACATACAAAAAGCAGCTATAGCTTTGTACTTTCATAAACAAAATGCAGAACCCAAATATCTACTCTCCAAAAAAGAGAAAGCACAGGGCATCAACAACAAACTCTGGCACTGCTTGTAAATCTGTCCTGGAGTTTATGCAGCTGCAGTCAGTGTCCAATATTCTTCATTTGAATGAATTTTTGCTTTTCATGACAAGGACTAAAGCTAATTTAAGGAATCAAGTTGGTGAAAGCTGAAAAATATTTTAATATATATTAATTTTATAACATTTTGGGAGGGTAAACAGGAGGTGGCCATTTTTGGCCACGAGGATGCTGAGTGCGAGTTTTATGAACTTTGCTTTCCCTGCAAAATAAACAATGCATAATAATCAATGTTGTTAATCAGTTAGATATCTCAGACTATACTATTAGTAACAAATCACACGTATATCAAGGCAAAATACAGAAATGTATTTTAAGCATAACAAAAAACATACAAAACATAAAAATATGATAGCAAAGACTTTTTTTATAACCGTGCAGGCCAGTCATGGATTCTGAGACCCTGGTCAGTGTTTTATAACCTAGCACCTGAGTATTTTTAAAAGATTTAATTTCCCCTTTAACAAGCCTGTTTGACAAGACTTCTTCCAGAAGCCCATGTCTGCATCCTCATCCTCTGATTCTCCACCACACAACTGCTCTGCCATCGTGAACCAGCTTTTCCTCACTCCATTTCTTGAGTAGTGGCACCAAGGACGAGTCCGTTTGGGGCAGGTGTGGAAGGTAGAAATGAAGAAAATACCTAATCTAACATTTAATTAAAAAATCAGATGAAGTCAGGGAAACATGCAACATTTCTACTTTATTAAATAAAGAAGAACAGACCACCAGAGGAGCAGGCCAGGCCTTCAAATTTTATAGCCATTTTTAGAGTAACACCTCCTTCCGCTTACATCGCTGCCTCAGGAGCCAATTGCGTTGAACATTCAAGTTATGTGTCAGTAAATTTCTGCTCTCTGTTCTTTTCAGATTAGTTCTACATCTGTACATGTCTCCTATAGTAGGGGATTTTACAGCCCGGAACATCTATGCTTTTCTTCCTCCCTTAAATTTGTTTTTGTTACTTTATTGCCCTGGGCAGTTCCTGGCTTTTGCAGCCTGGTCAGAGGTCAGTGTCCATTTGGCTAGACGGAAGAGACATTCTGTGTAAGACTTATGTGCCAGAATTAATAGTAGATTAAAAAGAATGTTTAACCCTTAATATGTTCCCTTAAATTCTTCATCACAGAAGAGTGACACTGTCAATGTCACTTTAAAGCAGCATATATCCTAATTTATCAATGATATCAACTAGGTTCTAACCGCGCATGAGCTGTTATGGATGCACCAAGGAACATGTTTGTCATTCATTTGACCCCCATAACCATTAGCAAAACACCACTGAACGAAGGCGACATCCTCTGAGACAAATAAAAAGTGTGTAACACCATACTAGTCACCAAATATGTCCCTTGTAAACTGTTCAGGGTCTTTCAACATTTCTGTGGTTGGTAGGTTCTTGTGCGTGGAAAAACAACCCCATAGGGAATTAAGGAGTAATTTGTTTATACTATGCATATCATGGATATGCACTCAGGGTCCAATCAAAAACACACCTTCTCAAAATGATGGTCTATGTATGTTTGCTTATCGGCCTTTGACACAATGTGGGGCAGGTAACCACTAGCTTCCTCCTTATGCTGTAAAAAAGATTTTGCATAGTCTGAATGTGTCAGACTTCAGGGGAAAATGCCACACCTCATCCACATGCACAACTTTATACCCCATGTGCCCTCAATAATTCAATACTATTCAACCTGAAAGTGCCCTCTACACACCATTGTGTCTGCAGGTTGTGGTCTGATTTTACGGTTCAGCACAAGAGTTCTACAAAGAGGAAAAATTTATTTACCATTACAATATTAGGGAAGAACAGGGTGGATTAATGCTCTTGTGAGATATACTGTGGCTTTGACCAATCCATAGTAGATTTCAAAATGTTAAAACGCTTTCAATATAATCTGAGGGTGACTTATCATGTAACTTTCCCGGGGCTGACAGAAAGAATATAAAGTGGTGTATTCTACAAACCCGATCCTCTCATGGTCTGTAGCATTGTAGCACAAATTGTAAGCATTTGTACTACCACCAAAAAGACGGTCTCTTGGTTTCAACCATTCCAGATGTTTGCATGGACATGAATTTGAGAACTGCAGTTATTCCTCTCGTCATGTTTCCACTCACATTCCCCCATATTTTCAACTTTTGCACCATAAGCTTTTGTTAGTGTCTACATTTTAGTATCAAACCGCTGCCTTAAAACACTGTATGCTGTCTTTGACAAAGGGTGCATATGGTTCGGGTTTTAGTGAGAGCTATCGTGTCCCTAGGGAGTAAGTGTGTCTTGTACATGTCCATACAACATGCAGCCCCTTGGTTGTTTTAGCTAAACGCATAAGTATAAATGAAAAACTGAATATGTACCATTGTTTAAATGCCTCATCGTTCATAAAAAGTAATCTAAACCCCATCATAGTTATTTTAGGTGTAACCCACATTTTGGCAAAATGATCTAATAATATGTAACTGTGTGCCAAACAGGCATAGCTTGTATACCGGTTACATCTAAACTTGTTAAAAATCTGTCCACACAATCAGGTCCTTTTGCTGTAAACTCTTAAGCATTGAATGTAATGGCACAAACAAAGTTAGCCCTATGTTTACCATTTACAAACTGAGTCTCAAAGTAAAAGAATATATAATCACCTATTTTTTGTGTTTTTTAGGCTGAATGTAACAGTGTTGTAAATCCCACTTAACAAGAATCACACAGACACCTGCGGGCTTTCATCAGGTGAGGATGATCTTTATTTAAGGTATAAATAATAGGTGGCTCGACGGCCGTTGAAATCTCAATCGGCTAATCTGAATACTATGAAGACGTCAGTATGTTCCCTTGAGGGGGAGGTGAGAAGGGGAGAACATATATAGTTCTGGGAATGTAACAAAGGACCAATCATCTGGGATAACTAATAACAGAAACTAGAACCAGGTGAGGGCATTAATTAATTAATTAACAAAGTGCGTGGTGGTTGGGGAAAGTCCTTATGGAGCATCGATCGCGACCTCCCGTGGTCGCTGGCAATGTGGGTGGAGGTTCGGATCCATGGTCTCACAGCGACCCCTGGCGGTCGCAGACCGGAACTGTGACAAACAGTTGGGTTTTGCATCCAGCATTAGTTCTTTACTACAATGCATACATCTACCGGCAACACATTTGTGGGGTTTTGGGATTCTTACACTTACATAATAAATGCTACAATCCTTGCAATATTTGGTAACATCATGCTGCACAGGAGCAGCAGCATTTTGGGTTGTATTAATGGGTAGTTTGTGTTTTTCGAAAAATAGGCTGATCTGCAATATCTACCAAAGTCATAGCAATATCTAGTTTTCCCCAGATTCTTATAACAGTCCAGACGAAGACACATATCACACACGATGCCTGTGACTGGTATAACTCTCATAGCAAAACTGACATTCTTACAGTACGCCTAAGGAAGCTTTGAGATTCACTGTGCTGTAGCAATGACAGTCATAAATATACAAGAAAACTGTTCCATTGTGTGGAAGTATTCCGGTCAGATATTGTAGCAAATTACCAGCGTTTGCTTTGTAAAAGACAGTTTTTTAGGTCTAACAGACGCTCAAAAATGTAAACCAGGGTTAAATTAGGTAATGTGCTAGACAGATGGTGAATCATAGTTTGTTGGACACATTAATGGGGCACAATAAATTCATTTTATTATTAATGATGACTTGATCAAGTGATGTCTCAACAAATATTCTACACCATGATATGGAGACAGTGATCTCTAGAGCATAGTCAACACTATCCTGTAATCACCCACTACTCCATCATATCTTGCCAACCTACCTATATCCACCCCATCTAAAACATTGCCAGATGGTGTGGTGGGAGCACCACTCCGATTTTGTTAGATTACTACCCGAGTGCTGTGAGTCACTCTCTACCAGTACATTTTCATGAATTATATTTAAAACCCTATTGAAAGTGACAATACCCTCAACAGACATGTTACCTGAGATATTATCTTCAGATATATTATCCGAAAATTGGGAGTCATTCTAAACCTCCAAAAATAATTAATTAAATGTATAACGTTATTGAAACCGACAATACCTTCGTCACGAGTTATATCATCAGATGAACGGCTATCAAAGCATATGTGTTTGCTTGGCTGTGACATTGTTACACTGATACACAATCTTTTACAAAAGAATATTAATCGAGAGGATTGATAGATGTGCTTAATCGATTCAATACATGAAAACCTTTATAAAAAGAATAATTCCCATGTTATATAGAAAGATAATACATTTCTGCAAATTTTATTTATGATTTATTTTATTTTCTTTAAACACTGTGAAAGTTCTGATAAAGTTTCTAAAAGTGAAAGTGATCAATCGGTCATACGTGAACACACCACTGCACACAGTGTGAACACCACAAAATTCCTCCTCTGCATTTAACCCATTCACCAAGTGAAACAGCGGCAGCAGAGTGTGGAGACGGAACCAAGGAGCAGCGGGAGGGGCGCAGTGTGTGGGGAGCAGTGTGTGGGGAGTGTACCGTGGAGCAGAATGTGGGGACGGTACTTTACTCAGGGTATCTCAGAGATTCCTAGCAGTCTGGGTGATCGACCCATGACTTTCTGATTGCAGAGCGAGTGCCTTAACCACACGAGTGTGTGACGGAGGGGTGGGGGTTCCCGAATACAAAATGGTTTTCGTAAAAAATGCATTATTTGTGCCTTTCCAAATACTGTATACATATTCGGCTCCACCTCTAAAATATATATAAATATGTAATGTAAAAGTGAAAATCATCAATTGGTCATTCATAAACACACCACTGCACACAGTGTAAACAGCATGAAATTCCTCCTCTGCATTTAACCTAAAAGCAGGGACCAGCCATGAACTGTGCACGCGGGGAGCAATGTGTCGGGGAGCAGTGTGTGGGGACGGTACCGGGGAGCAGTGTGTGAGGATGGTACCTTGCTCAGGGTACATCAGAGGTGCCTTTATTTTATTTTAACAGTGACAGATAGCACATCAAAAGGAAAATTGAAAAAATAACTTTAAATAAAAGATAGAAACTGATTTACATTTCATTGAGTGAAATAAGTATTTTAACCCCTACGTACCATTACAAGTTCTGGCTCACACAGAGTGGTTTAACACTCCTACAAGACACCTGTTCACAGAATAAATCAATCAAGCTGACTCCAAACTCTCCAACATGGGAAAGACCAAAGAGCTGTGCAAGGATGTCAGAGACAAAATTGTAGACATGCACAAGACTGGAATGGGCTACAAAACCATTTGCAAAGAGCTGAGAGAAGGTGACAACTGCTGGTGCAATTGTTTGCAAATGG
>JBBMFX010581633.1:5000-14002 GCA_037832545.1 Rhabdalestes septentrionalis | reverse complement strand
AGTGAGGTAGAGAGGCAGGTGAGGGACAGTGTGGTAGAGAGGCAGGTGAGGTACAGTGAGGTAGAGAGGCAGGTGAGGTACAGTGAGGTAGAGAGGCAGGTGAGGTACCTACTAGAGATTGTGTATAATAATTTCAGTCCACTGAAACGTAAATGTCTGAATCATCTCATGCTGTAATTTGATGAGAGATATAAGTACATATAACTGGCACATGAAAGTGCTGACACACACCTCGCTCCCTCTGCACACCTTCGGGACAAACACTATGCAAACGAGCAATCAGACAGATTGCGGCGGTAACCGCTGGTGTCACACGAATAACACCTACACAAGTGCACTCAACATGTGGGACATTATCACATTAGCTGAAGTAGTTCACGTTTAATAACAGTATCAGGACTGACACACAGCTTGGCGCTTCCACCTGCGTGTGCTTTAAAGAATACCTCCTAGTGCCTCCAGCAGGAAACAGTCATAACAATAAAACATGATAAAAGAAACATAGTAACGTAATAGAAACAAAACAAGCACAAACAGGTCTGTGTGACAGCCTTTTAATGGGCTGATGGACTGATTGAATGATTGATTACAGTGAAACAGACCCCAACACCTGAACTCAGTAATTAGGAAGGTGTGTCCACATACTTTGGACCATGTAGTGTATATGTAAATGTTATAGTCATGGTAATATTCCAGTAACATTGCAGTACTACCATACTATTGTATTAAACTCTTAAATAGTGGAAATGAGTTTTTCCATGATGTAGGTCATGGAGTTTAGATCCGACATACCAGGAGCGTGACTGGGACATTTGTTTAATAGCCTTGAGTAGATCTTTTCAGTGATTAAAAATCAGTGATTAGTACACGGCCCGGTTCTCTCAGGTCTGCAGACCAGAGGCTTTTATCTGTTCCCAAATCACATTACAAACTTTTTCAGTCGCAGCTCCACAATTATGGAATGACTTGCCAAGCCTTGTTAGACAGGCTCTTTCACTCACAGCGTACAAATCTTTACATCCTGGCCTTCGATCCTGGGTGAGGTGGTGACTTATGTGTTTTTTATACCTGTTTATAATATTCCTTTAATGCTTAGCTCTTATTTGTATCTGCTTTTTATTCTTTGGTCTGAGTGGGTTTTGTGTTTTTGTGTTTGGATTCAATGTACACCCCCAGAAATATTTGGTCCATTTCCAAGAATGTCCATATTTAAATTGCATACAAAATTTCCATTCATTTGAATTACTTATATTTAAGAGAAACAGGCCAGTAAACTTACTGGGCTGCATATTTGTCAGTCACATGTAAATTAAACAATCAAGAATGAGATCTATGTAATAACATCAATAAGCCCGATGTGATTTGTATAAACAAGGCAGATATTTAAATAAACATGATGTAAACAAGCTCATATATTTGAACTTAATGAATCTTGCTTGATCCAAAGCTTGTCATAATTAAATCAGTTTTAACTGATTCAGATTCATTGTGTCACAATTAACAGATGTATGCTGATTTTAAAGAATATGAATAAATACCTTCTAAAAATGTAATTAATTAAATACAATCAAATAGATGCAAATACCATGAATACATTCTTCTGAGTGTGCAGCACTTTGGCGATCCTTGCTGTTGTTGTAAAGTGCTCTGTAAACAAAGTGGTATTGTATGGTAAAATATGCGCTAAAAAATAATTGTATTGAGCACGCCGACCCACGTAGCGCCAGTTGTTCTAAAGTGTGGTTCTACTTCTTCTTCTTATTATAAGAAATGATTAATTATTGATGATAATTATAATTAATGCGTGTACAGGTGAACTGCCCCCTCACGTCCTTCATAATGGAGGTCCGGCACAGCAGATGCCTGGACATTACAGAACATTACTTGGCATTCCTTCCGGTCCCTCAGTAAAGTAGGTATTCCTGCCATTAGTGGCAGAGATGTTTAATAATAGCTTTAATCAAATTCAGCATCTCGTGCTGCATTAATCCGCTCCCTCCACTAATGAAATATCTTCAGCAGGCAATTTCCAGTGTGGGTGAAATTTAATCCTGGCCGTAATCTCGGTCCAGGAAATCCACACAAGCCTCTTCCGGGCATTATTTGATGCTTGCCATTTCTCAGGGAGTGTGGGGGTGTTGCTCTCTGGAATGGAGTGGACCTCCACTCCTGCGGTCGCAACTCAGTTTATTTTTACATCAGCAATCTCACACACTTAAAGGACGCTCCTGAGTGGATCTGGGACTGGAGGACATCAGTTTCTTTCATTAAAACCGAATTATGCTGCTTTGTAGTAACAAATAATGTCAGTCTTGTTGATTTTTTTAGGAATAACTTCTGTTACTAATTCTATTACTAATTAATAAGGAACATTAGAATAACATTATAACTGTGACTCAGTGTGTGCAGCACCCTCTGACAACGACCGGCCATAACTGTGAGGAGAGAATTGTACTGCTAATGTGTCAGAAACACCGCTAACGGGAGAAAGGATAAAACTTCCCATCGCAGTATGGTTCAGGTATAGCACAAAGATTTCTGGACAAGTGCCTATAATAATCTGGGGCTTTTGTGCAGCTGCTTGTTCAAAGATGAATAGATCTTGTGCTGCTGCTTATAGAGTAGGACTGCACAATAAATTGTCTGCTAATTGTTACTGCGGACTCTGTCTCTGCTGTACTGAGACCGCAGAAGGCTGCAAAATGCAAATCAGCCTCTAATGAATCACACTGTTTCTTACAGGGTGACCAATCACAGCTCCAACTGAATTACTGCATGTTCGGATGAACTGAGGTCTTTGTGGAGTCCAATTAAAGTCTAAATTATTTTGGTAATTCTTAAAACATTAAAGGTGTTAGCAGTGCATGAATGGCCGGAAGCTAAACTGCAGTAGCCAGAATAGGGAGGTACATTTAAATGTGTTTGTTTGGTGACATCAGAAAGAATATGATTTTGAAGCGGCCTCTTTTTGTAGACTGTTTTCCCTATATGGACTGTTTAGAGGGAGTAAATTTACCATTTGTAACAATATTTACAGGCTTTAAGCCTTTTAATTACAGAAATGTGTTTATATGGGTAATGTAAATATATAGCTGGTAAATTGCAGTACTGATTTTTTTGTCCATATCATGCAGCTTTATTCCAGAGGCAGTTTGGAACTCTGTAGCGATGCTACACACAATACTGGTATTTGGTACAGCAGTGGTCACTTTACAGTGAAATTGAATAGACCAGTGATCGTGACTAACATGTTGTTTCAGACCATTTCTTCCTACCTCACCACTGGCCAGCTTGGCTCTGTGAGTTTGGGTGGCCTGTCTATTTCAGAACACTAGCGCTTACCGTTGGCCAGGGCACCTCTAACAGGGCAGCTGGTAACCTGATGTGGGGCTGAGGTTGCTTCCTGTGACAGTGCCAGGTTTAACATCTTTGAGGCTGTCTGTGGCCAGAATGTAACTGCTGCACAATTTGCACCCTAAGCTGTTCTGCCTCAAATAAGCAACTTACTACCCCTGTAAATACCCCTATTTTTTATAGACTGCATACTCTCTGTCCTGTTGCTTTTTTGTCAAAATGTGAGGTGGCCATTTTTGTCTCATGTTAACACACCACGGCACCCCACACAGTGGGAACAGTGGGAAACTCTTTCTCTGCATCTAAACCATTCACTGAGTGAAGCAGTGTGCAGCCAGCAGTGGGGAGCAGTGTGTGGGAACGGTACCTTCTCAAGGGCACTTCCGATCACAGAACTAACCCCCTAACCTCTAGGGCACGAGCTTGCACCTTTATTGATTGTTGCTGTTTGCTTCTCCTCTGCATTTTTCCACACTCAATTAATGCTAGAATACAATATCTGTCATATAACTGTATTCATCCAAACATCGACTACCCTGAAACTCTTGCCCTGTTGCTTTTTCGCTTCTGTGTTTTTATTGTTCTGTTTTCTGTGTATTTTGTCCTGTCTGCCTTCACATAGTAATGTGTTGTTTCTGTTTTTGTCCTTGTGTTGTTCCGGGTCCTGAAGTAATGTTATTTAATTTCATGCTGTACTGAGTACTTGCATTAAACCTACCTGACTTGACTTGCTTTAAGGGGGCTTGCAGAAAATCTGAACAAGAACCTGGTGAATAGGACGCCAACTTAAGTCTCATGTTTCGAGCCGTGTGTTCAGTAATGTCTGTCCCTGCTGAGACAGAAATGTGTGAACTGTTGCTTTCAAATTTA
Organism: Rhabdalestes septentrionalis; assembly: GCA_037832545.1. NCBI lineage: Eukaryota > Metazoa > Chordata > Actinopteri > Characiformes > Alestidae > Rhabdalestes > Rhabdalestes septentrionalis. Next base: position 9,778 of record JBBMFX010581633.1, on the reverse strand, counting down.
GCGTTTGACTTCAGCGATGTTTCCTCAGATGAAAAGTCTGACGTTTTGCTCCGTTTTCCATGTCCTCTTCTGATTGACCCAGATGTTTTTAAAGTGAGTGTGTGCTGTATGTGTTAGGGTGTGTTTTCTTTTCCAGCCTTAGTAGCTCTGAGTTTACGATGGACCACAGCCAGGCCAACAGATGGAGCTGCTTTATGGCTCTCAGTTGTTAAGGCTGGTGTGTTTATATCAGGTGGGGCTCAGGGATTGGCTAGCTTTACTGTAATGGGCGTGTCTGAATAGAGTGTTTTTCTGTGATTGGCTGAATATTGGATAATTGGATTATTACATTTGATTATTGGTTAATATAAATGTTTAAGTGATTGATTGGACTTGTGGTGGGCTTGTCTTCGATAGATTGATTGGACTGAATTTCCTGTGGTGGGTGTGGTTTTGCTGGTGTGGTTCATTATTGGCTGATCTGGATGTATGTGTTTAGTGTTTGGATGGTTGTGCGGTTTTAGTGTGTCTTTATTGGACATCCTTGGTGACTGGCGTGTCTTGGTGGTCAGCTTGGCATGCCATGGTGGGCGTGTGTGTCTAATAATGGACTGTGGTGGGCATGTTTTTAATGTTAAATGTGCTTAGTGATTGACTAATCTCGGTGTGATGGGTACGCCCGTGTTGGTTTATGATTCAATACTGGCTATATTTTCTGTAACTGACCCACTTTCGGAGCTGCCAGAAAGTGGCTCAGGGAGCGACCTGGAGAATTTCCCTGTGTTTTGTTTTCGCAGCCTGTGAGTGTGTTTGTATGAATCATATGCCATTGGTTTCGTTTTCTGGTGCTTTAATTCTGCGAGATCTCTGCGAGTAAAACGTGACACAACACGTTAGTCCTGTTGTGCTACTCTGAGACTGTGCGGTAAATAAGTGTGTTTGTGAACATTACAGGATTATTACAGCCATGAATCCCTGAGTGCGAAGCTCACGCCTGCGAGGAGTAATGTGTTGGTGAGATAGCGCTGATGCAGCATATGTGTTGCAAGGATCCCTTTTAACGCCTTTTAGAATAAATGGATTATTCTAAAATCCTGGCGCTGTATCAAAGTCTTTTAAATGTGGAATATTCTGCTTTTCTTACATTAATGAGATAAATGAGTCCTGTGGTTGTAATCATGAGGTTGAAGGCCTCATACCCGTTTCTGTTTTGAGACACTTTTGTTTGTTTTATATTATATTTTGTCTATAACAAAGTGCTGTGTGAAATGACTCTGGGCAGCTTGAGCGGATCTCTAGATCTGATGAATAAGCAGGTCTTAGCTGAACCTGAGACGACGAAGAAAAGCTTCAGCCCTGATCTGAGGTGGATTTTGTTTCATTATATATTTTTATTCTACACAGACTGGTTTGGTTCAGGCACTAGCTAGGGGTATAACAATGCATCAAAATATTGTTATTTCACAATGCAAAAATGTGCACCATGGAGAATAATGTTGATTATGATTGATACTTCTGTCTGCCCCAATCAACACTCCAATCATGCAACTCCCCTTTCACCAATCTTCCAGCTCTAGTTTCATCATTATTGTGCCAAAACTGAAAAGCCTTTATTTCATTCAGACATCATTCTTATTGTGGAACAGGGAAGACGCAGAGAAGAAAGGTTCTACCATAGAGCTGTTCATGTTTTTTTTGTAATAAAAGTGGGCTATGAGGTTCTTCCCAGATGTTCTAGGCTTTAAATAACCACAGAGATTTAAAAATACAGAATGTATAGGCAGATCCACCAACTGATAATAAACAACACATTATGCTGTAACAGTCATTTAAATGAATAATTTACTTTACTTTTTGTTAATAGTTTATAATTTTTTTACACAGCTAAATTAAAGACTATTAATGTGGCTTCTTTTGCCAAAAGACTGGTATTATTGCTTTTTGTTACCCAATAGCTTTTTTAGGATATTCTCTTGCTCAAAGATTCTTATTATTGGATCTCTGTTCAGTGAAAAGTCTCTTATTCTAGTGCTTTTGTTGTAAAGGGACTCTTGTTGTGTTGTGTTTTTGATGACTAAGGATTGTGGTGAATAATATTTGACCATTGCGTTGTTTGGCAACCACAGCCTACAGTTTATGAGCTACATTACTTGGTGAATGTAATTAATAATACATTATTTATTCTATTATTCCAATATTCCAGTAATAGAGACAGAGTGCTTTTAGGCCAAGCCCATGCTGTAGAGTAGAATAACTTTGCTCTTTCCATTGTTCTGCACTACAGTTCTTGGTATTGTTCTTACACTCAAACCATAACCAAATAAAATAAGATCACTAACCCTGATTTAAGCTTCTACTGGATTCTAAGACATAAACAGGGCCAAAAAGATGTCCATGTTTTCTTAAAGCTTTTAACAAGCAGGTCTTGCAACCACACAGTCCGAATTGGATCTTCATATTATTCTTATCTTTGTGTACAGAAGACACATTTTGTGTCAGGTAGATGGGGAAATTGCTGTGTTTATATTTTTCTGTGATTGGTTCCATTTCCTGAGATACATTAGTTTAGTTTAGTTTAGTTAGCTCTCTAATGATTAACTGTAGTAGATTTTCATGTTTACAAGTGCCAGGCTTCTTCTCCACCATTGTTCACTTAAAAAAAAATATTTATCTACTAGCCATGGTGGTTAGTTTATTTTCAAAGAAAACATTAATCATTTTCTCGAGCCAAAGTGATGAGCGCTAATAAATTGCTACTACTAGACCTGAGCACTTTGAATACTGCACAGCCAGATACCAGTTCATATGTCTTTAAATGCTGATCAGTCAGGTTTAGTTTCTCTTTATGTATGCCCCTTTTCATACATCAGACCCTTTCTTTCAGAGAGGTACTAAAATAGACTTTTCTTTATGTTGAAACCGTTTCAAGACTTTGTCCTGCTATTTCCCATTAATTCCCTTTCAGCTTCCTTCCTGGTTTTCCCCCGGGTATCGTTGTGTTCTGTCTCTGTCTTTACAAAATGTGTGTAAAATCTGTTCAATCACATGATACCTTTATTTATTTGCATATTTTGAGTGAAATTTCAGAGTGAACAGAAATAAATAGACCATCCCAGTTCAGGCTCTCTAGTGTCCTGGTCTACCTTTTAAATATAAAACATAGCAGTCCTACAGTACATGTACATATTCCTGGTCACAGACCAGAGCCAGTCCATACTACTGTGTGTATCGAAAAGGATTTTTGCTACTGATGAGTCACTTTAAAGTAAATTAATCAAATACCGTTAGGTACCAAACTACATTCTGGCCAATAAATTCTGCACCATTTAATGTGGGAGGGAAAATGAGAAAAATTAGGCATTAGAATGTTACTGCTGTTCTATTTGAGGTGGAAGGTAAAGTTTGAGCTTAGGAAGACAGTTTCAGCTTGAGGTCCACCTTAAACGGTGCAGCAGTTGCACTTGAATCCATTTTCATGTCCTTTTTTGATCGGATGTTTCAGAGTCCAAACTGAAGGTCTCGCTCTCATAGGTTCTTCAGTAGACAATTGATTGACACTTTGATCACTTAGCCTGTAGCTTGAGTGCTAAACCTGACTACATTCTGAAGAAGAGGAGCGACTGTAGCAGTTTTCACTGAGCTGTTACCTCAAGCTGACTTAAACAGTGGGAGAGAGAGTTGAAACTGAAAGTTACTTCGTCAGCAGTTCTACTGAGAGAGGCTCTCCTGCTGTTCGTGCAGTGTTCACTTGTTTCTCTGGAAAGGGAACCAATTCTTCTCACAAGAATTCCCCCCATAATGCAGTGTTTGAGATGTTAAATAGTTGTTTAGAATAGGTTTAGTGTTAACAGTTTAGTTGTAGAGAAGTTCAGTTTCTGCTCAGTTTCTTTCCAGTGATGGTCAGTGGAACCAGGCGTCTTGTCTTACACAAATCCAACTCCACCAGTGAACCTGCGCCAGTCTTCTGAGTGTTTATATGGGTTGCTGAGGAAGGTAAAATGGTCTAAATCTGAAATAAATACATTTTTATTTGGGGACTGTTTTGCCTCACAGCACCCTGCATGTGTCCCTCCACCATTATTGGGTTTAGTTTTAGAATCAAAACCTTCTCAGAACTCTGGTAAAACAATGTCTTGAGAATCAAACAGTGCATTCATAACCATGTAGCTTTCTGAGAGGGAGCTTTTAGAGGTGGACGTCTGGTTCCATTCACCACCACTTTATACAGTGATGATTTGGTAATTTACTCTAGAACAGAGAGTTTCACACTGAAATTGAAATTGAAATATGAACTTCCCTCTTATTTTCTTTGTTTCACTGTTACATTCCAGGAAACACACACACTCTCCTGCAGGTTTATTAATCAGTATTAAAGGATTTACAGCAGAAATTAAACACACGCACACACCCACACACACACACACCACACATTTCAGAAAGAAACTCCAAAGCAAAATAACATTCAAACCACAATATGGGTATTCAGCCTGTGTGTGTGTGTGTGTGTGTCAAAGAGAGAATGGTGGTGGGAGTGTTTGAGACACAAAAGCACAAGTGTTTTCTCTCTCTCTCTGAGTGACACACACCACCAACACACACAAATATGATGGCTCTGCAGCCTCAATCAACACTTTGTTCACCCTCAGTTTGTGTGTGTGTGTGTGTATGTGATGTGTGCTGAGAGCTTGCCGATTCCCACTTGAGAAAAAGCTGCATCACACACACACACACACACTTTCTGTGGTACACAGCTGACTCTCAGGGGAACATGTGGACAAACAACAAAGCAGAGCTGAGAA
>JBBMFX010581633.1:0-2500 GCA_037832545.1 Rhabdalestes septentrionalis | reverse complement strand
GTCAAATTTTTTTGATAATAAAATTATTATTTTTTTATTTAGATACAGATTTGTTAAAGACGGACGTGGCAGGAAACACTCAGTGTGAGCCTGAACTGTGTCGATCACAAACATCAGAATAAGAAAACAAAACAGCCAGCAGTAAAATATTAAATCTATAATTTGCTATAATGTCAGCTGTAATACAATATGAGAACTACTGTAAAAAATCTAAAAGTCAACCGTAAACAATGTTAGGCTTTATCAACACACAAAGTGTTCATATTCGTCAAGATAGGTTACAATATGAGGCTACAGATGATAATAAACTAAGAGGCGTTTGGGAGCATTTGAAGAGCATCTCTCTGAAAAGAGCCGAATATCCTGTCGCTGTAAGCGTTTCGACCGTGCGCACTGGCGTATGTGGTATTCACAGCGCAAATGTGAACCTAATTTGAGAAAATTATACTGCCTCGTCCGGTCCCTCCCTGCGACTTCACGGCCCGAGACATGGATGAGACACCAATATTCAGCAGGACGGATTAGAAAGACCAGTGGGCCGGATGTGGCCCGTAGTTTGCCCACCCCTGCTCCAACAGTGTTGTGTTTGTGTGTTTAGTGTTTGTGTGGACAAATCCTTTGGGTGACCAAAACAAACTGATCCACCATGACTGATCCAGCCCACTTAGAGATACAATAACAGTTTCATACAGATACACACCAGATAAACAGTGAAAATATGGGCCATGTGGAACTCTCTCAGCTTGTTTGTCAGACACATCATATTTTATCTGTGGTAACAGCGAACTCCACATTCTGCACAACACACAGGACACAGCAAAACAGAAACTGCAGAAAGAAATGCTGCGAGCACACTGGCGTCACCTACAGATTGTTGGTGAAATCGAACAATAAATTCACAGGCGAAAGAAAAAACAAGCAAATTAAAATGGAATTCTTAGGCGTGGATTAACCGTTCTCTGATATCAAGATACTGTACTGTATGTGAATGTGAATACATTTTTATGCTAGTGTGTCAATTTCTGTTTCAGTTAAGTGCGTCACTAGAAGAACACTGATGGATTAAAGCTCCAGAAAGACCCAGATGTGACAGAGGGATACAGTGATGCTCTACAGAACACTGCATTTAATCAATGAAACAGGAAAGGGAGCGCATTATCGTCAGTAACATCACAGCTGTAACTGGGTCTCAGTACTGTAGATCCTCACAGGCGTGATGTTATTGGTGAAAATATATGACATCCAGTGTTCTACATGCTTTTATAACAGTTCTGCGAAATAAAGAACACAATAAAACAAGGAAGCCCTAAAGTTTGTTTCAAATGTGCTCTGACATCAGCGATTTCTTCTGCCAAAAAAGTAGATCCTCCTTTTTTACAGCCCTAAAAGTGCAGCAGTGTGAATCTGAGCTCAGCCTTTTCACTTTTTATCAGATTTCCCTGAACGTGGTTTTGTTCAGCCAGTCTCCGAAGCGCCTCACAGCCCGCCTTGTTTGTTGCATTGTGTTCTGTTCGTTTCTGCTGAGCTCCAGTTTGTTTCATGCTACGTTAGTTGTTCCACTGTCACAAAAGTTTACTTTCTGCCGATGGCACGTTGGGGCTTGAGGTCACATTGTTCTGCAGAATCTGGCCAAACGGGCTGCAGTGTGAAACCCGATCTTAATGAAAAATTCGGAGAGGTTTGTTTTCGGTTCTAAAAGTGGAAAATTACCAGATATTGTCATCTGCATAAATTCACACTGTACTCAGAAGAGTGATACAGTTAATGTGAAATAAAACTGTCCCTAATTTTAAGAACCTAACTATTCAGACTGGGCAATCAGTGCTGATTGTACGGACAGCACACGACTTACATAGCCAGAATTTACTGACAGTCCTCGGAAATGAATTCACATGCTAATGTAAGGGGTGTTGGCTTATAAGTAGAGATGCAGCTTCACTGTGCATTCCAAACGAATCAGTGAATGAATCAAAAATTAATCACTACAGTGACTCTTTTCAAAAAGCCATAATGCCCGGCAGCATGACTCTCACCTCACACCTTAAGCTGCCGGTTACTAAGGTAACAGGAGAAATTATTTCTAACACAGCAATGTACGGATCAGAGTGTCCTCGGTGTCCTCAGACAGCAGAGTGAAATATATGAGTAAGCTAAAGCTGTTACAGAACACTGTTCGGTTTGTTTGGCCAAAACACAGAGAGACAAATATGAACACCCAGCTGTCATGAGTAATCATCATTGCTTTGTTCACAATTCATGCTAGTTTAAATGTATTGATGGCTACATTTTTGACTATTTCTGTTTTAATGTAAAAAACAAAACTGAAATAGTTGGCTTGGCTCTCTCTGAGTGGGTAGGGTGGTCCTCCCTCTCCCCCATCACTCAGTATAACTGTCCTCTCTCTCTCTCTCTCTGGGGGGATAAGTGGTCCTCCCTCTCCCCATCACTCAGTATAACTGTCCTCTCTCTCTCTCTCTCTGGGGGGGTAGGGTGGTCCTCC
>JBBMFX010581626.1:3556-14002 GCA_037832545.1 Rhabdalestes septentrionalis | reverse complement strand
AGCACTTTCAGGCTGAAATAAAGGCTGTTTTCATTTGAATTACAATGCCTAGTATGTCTATTTAATGGTTGCGGGTGCGGGGCGGGGCGGGTTGTATAAATAGATGCAGTGGTGCGGGGCGAGCTGGGGCGAGCCAAATAATTTCACAAAAGCGGGACCCACGGGTTGGAAAAATACCCGATCCACGCATTAATATCCCTTAGTGTATCAATAATTTGTTCTTCAATATCACTTTGAAATATCACATATGTGTGTTGCTATTGTATTACTGGAAAGAGGGAACGCTTTTAAATTAGCAGCGATCGTCTCATCAAGCATAGTTGACACCGTGCCAAAGGCTGCAGAAAGCAAAAGCTCCTCCGCTATCGTGTATGGTTTGATGCACTAAGCAGCCCTTCATGCTACATTGTATGATGAATTTAGTGCTTTTCTGTTCACTGCTCCAGAATTTAAAGTGTTTCCCATCCTGCTAATGGTATTCTCCAAGATATCTCTGAAAGAAATTGAGTGGCTATATGATGTGATGTGGTGTACTGTCTCCAAGTGTCTTCTTAATTTGTCGTGTTTCATGCTGCCAGAGTTTTCAAACATAAAATACAGACAAGTGTCTCCTCATCTCTTACCACATTAACAGTTAAACCTAAAGAAAGATATGCTTCATCAAATGTCTTTTCTGTTTTTCTGCTGGTTATCTGTCGGAAGCACCAACTTTTTTGTTTGACATTTTTGTACCTGTTAAATATCTGCCCATGTTTACCCTCTAAAGCAGGTTGCTAATGTAAATTCTTTGTTACACCATGAAAAATGTACTCAGAAGTTAAACTTTAGTTTCACATGACTTCCCCCAGGTCTCTTACGCCTCACCCGTCATGACACTTGGAGAATCACTGCTGTGAAGTATGTTGGACAGGGGGACCTGGCTTGCAATCTCCATTCCAGGTCATCCTAAAGGTGCTGGATGGGGTTGAGGTCAGGGTTCTGTGTGGCCAGTCAAGTTTTTCCACACTGAACTCATCCAACCCTGTATTTATGGATTATCTTTGAAATCGGTTTTCTCTGAAAGATGATCTGTGAATGCCCCACAGGCCTGTGTAGAGGCTAATAGAAAACATTAGAAATATTCATACTTGTTTTGAAGTATGGTATTATCCAATTGCTGGATGCTCATTTTGACCTTGCTGGTCCAGCTTGTGTGTGGCTCAATTTTGTCCAATGATTTGTAAACCAGAAGCAGTCTGGAACCGTAAGTGTCCAGAACATCCTCCCCCAAAACACCCCAGAATGTCACCTATCCAGCATTCATGTTTCACACATTGAGTTCTTGCCCTTATCCACACCCAACACCTGAAAGAAACCTTTCAGTTGCCCACAATTAACTGAGATTTTCTTTTAACATTCCAGTACACTTGGTCCCAGTTATGAAAACTCCACTGCTTGGGTCATTTGGCCCACAGTAGTTTTTGTTTCACTTGTTAACACAATAAAGGTTAAAGGTTTTCTGGCAGCAATACGACAATGCAGTCCCGTTGCTCTCAGTCTTTGCTTGTTTGTAGTGAAAGATACTTGTTTCTTTCTGTTCACATTCATCTCAACCCTCAGATTTCGAGCAGACGTTCTCCAGTTTCTTGTGTTGATCTTTAGCGTTAGGTGGCACTTTCCTTGCCCCAGACTGTTTTTCTTCTAATATTTACCTTTCTGGGTACTTGGTAGTGAGAGAATTCTTCCCAGCTCAAAATGTTGATTTAAGATCTTTGTTCAATTGTGCTGTGTTTTAACTTTTGAGTTTTAATACGGGACATCAGAAGATTGAGCCAGGCAATGTATTCATCTCATCACAAAATAGTCAGACAGGTGGCTAAATGGACGAGTCCTGCTTTGTGAAATATCACCACATTGTAATGTGGTTGCTACCTGCCTAGCCCACTGCTGGAAAAAAGACAAAACTCTGAACAGCAAAATACATTTTACTGCTTAAATGTATGATATATTTCAACAACAGTACAAGTACATTTTATCTAAGCTCATCAGTGTTGATACAAAACTATGGTTTTATCTCTTTGACAAACTGTATTTGTCAGTAAGCCTTATATTGAAATTGAATGGATCTTTTGAGGCAAAACTGCCAAGGCAGATACTAACCAGAGACTGATGACACAGTATTAAAGTCGATGACTGTTTGGATGAGGTCGAATCCTGGAAAGTCCATGGCTATCATGCCAAAACAGACACCTGGCACATTAGAAAGATAAACTTGCAGGTAATTATACAGCCAGGGGTCAATCTTCTCTGCCACTCTTTTGGGTGTCAAGAACATGCCCTCGAATGTGCCAATGCCTGTGCCACTGGAGTAGGTCAGAACAACAGACTGCCCTCCACACTTGGTCAGGGCCTTGTTAAGGTTCTTCACAATGTCTTCTTCTTTGTGCTTAATGTGGACAACTTCATAATCTCCCTTGGTGTCAGTTTCCTCAAGAGGGATCCCCAGCTTGAAACTATCCTTCTGCACAAATACAACCTTGCCTCTCACCATGCCAATGGTTGGCATTTGGGATTGAACCCAGACATTAGCATCATTGCCTATTACTGTCTCAACCAGTGTCTGGACTTTACTCTTATCAAACAATTCTGGCTTTACTCGCACGAGAACTGTCTCACTTGGGTGGTCGGACAGGAACTTTTTGATGGTGTCCAGAGCCTCGGTGAATGTCGAGTGCTCATAAATGATCCCATGCATGAGATACACTGTGTTTTCAAAAGCATATGCCCTGAGGTCCAGGTAGCGTATCCCAGCCTTCAGCTGATCCTCCAGTGTCCACGCCTGGCATTCTGCGGCCGGTCCTCCATAAAGAGCCATGGTGTCGTGGGTTCCAGGCAGGGTTATTTTTGAAATGAGCAAGTTATCATTCAGGTTCTTCATCCAGGCAATATTGTAGGACTCAGGGAGCTGGAGCTTCGTCCCATCATTAAAAGTCTGCACATTACCGTGAGCCTTCCCTTGAAGTCCCCTGTAAATAACAGAACGCGTTCATTTGAACAGAGGATCATTTGAATGGTCCTTTGAAAAATTTATAAAATTCTCTTTTGGAAATTTGTTATAACAGAACTGTAATTAAATTGCTTCCCTGATAGAGGAGATAGCTAATAGAGCTAATAGGTAATGGAAGCTATTAGCAGCATGCCTCACTTTTCACAGACTTTTCTTGAGCAAAAATTTGTGAAAATGTGACCCTAAAAAGACTAGCTTAAGTTGTTTCTGACACTGCGGTCCATACTTCAAGTAGTGTTTTGCCATCCAAATGGTCACTTTGCAAGAGGAGAGTGTTAATTAGAGTGGTGTTTCTTTTTACTTTTCTTCATTAAATAAGACGTGATTCAGGTGATCACTTATCAGTACTTCATAAAGCAGAATATGGTGCTTGTGTAGGAATTTAACAGACACTGGTATGGAATGGTTGTCATACTCATAGAGATGCTGATTAAAAATACATTGCTGTTGTCTCTTATTTTTTGCCAGAGCTGTACCTGGGATTTTTGGCAAAAACTTGAAATCATTAAGATGCAAGCAAGGTTAACAGATAACATTCTGAACAGTTTAATGGCTCTAAAAGTTCCCACATAGAAACTTATGACATGAAATTTTTATAAATGCACCGATTGATGACTGAGACATTGCTTAACAACAGTTTTGGTTTTAATCCAATTATAGCAGAAAGGTACATGCAGGGTATTAGTCTCCAAAGACTGCTTTTTGTATGTCTTTTTCACTTGAACAGTTCCACGACCATTTCCCACCCTAACTGTGTGAAATGTTCTTGAAAGTTGCTTTTATTGTGATGCCGGAACCCCAGCTCCAACGCAACTGGTGGCAAATTCTCCTCATCACACTTTGACTGTGGTGCTAACACACAGGTCCTGTGTGCTAGAAAAGGAGCTTTGACAGGGAGTGCCACTTCATCACTACTTTTGTGGACCAGCCACCAGTACATGGAGGGGGTGTTCCTGCCTGACGCAGCACACCTGCTTTTGTAAATAAACAGTCAGGAGAGGCAAAGCATGAATGCTATGCACTGTCATAAGAGCCAGGACCCTCTCACCTCAAAGCTGGATGGTTCTCCCACCCCGGTCACCCTGGATCACCCTGACCCGCCCCATGTCACTACAGAAGGTCCAGGCATTCGGATGGCCTACTCGCCATCTCCTGCATCCATGGAGATGCACCTTCTTTGAATGTGATGGTTGTAGGCTGGGGCAGGGAACAGCCAGTCATGGTGCTGGTGCCCCTGCTGCTGTTGTGAGAATAGCTTGGTTTCTACACCCACCATACAGCTACTGAGAAGCCCCACAAATGGACACATAGATCCCTGCCTCCCCACCTGCCCAACATTTACTCATCAAAGATGGCTTTCTCCACCACCAGTGCAAGCACAGAGGCACGCCTGCAATCAACAAGGTGCCCTTTGAGAGGATATGGATGGACCTTGCAGAGCTTCTGTCTAAGTCCACCCAGGGCCATGAATAAATAGAGGAAGTAGAGGAACTGAACAAATGTTTCAAAAACTCTACACAATAGCATTTGAGATCGATGGAAAAATTGAGCAAATCTGATTTCTGACCAAGCTGACATGGTACAAAAAACTGGTCACTGAAAAAATTTTTTTTTAGCCTGGTGCATAATATGGCCAACTATACAATTGCGGATGTAGCTTAAAATGAAATACTTGAAGTGATTTGTCTCCACTGAACCTGGGTTACACAACGCCTGTGCCGCCATGTACTTATCTAACCACAATTTATCATTCATTTAATCTGTTATGTCAACTTCTACACGCACAGAACATTGTGTAACTCACACCTTACTACTACATGTCCCCCAAAAAAAGAAGGGTGAAGAAATAGAGAGAATACACAAAAGAAAAGAGATTTACATTACCAGTCAAAAGTTTTTTTATTTTGTTTTTTTTATTGCCTAAATTTGATTTTAATATTGTACATTAAACTAATGCTCTGATGACAGCTTTGCACACTTTTGTCAGTTTTTCAGTCAGATTCAAGAGGAATCAACCTGGAATGGTGTTTAATAAACAAGTGTTCTTCTTCAAGAGTTCATTAGTGGAATTTCTTGCCTTCTTAAAGTGTTTGGGACCGTCAGTTGTGTGGTTGTGTTTGTTACACAGTTCCACTACGGTTCTACCCCACGTTATGGCAAGAACCACTTAACTAAGTAAAAAGAAACAACAGAGCATCATTTTATTCATCTTATTACTAAACATATTCTGGTTTGTTTAACTCTTCTTTGTTTACTGCATAATTTAATTTGTTCCTTCATTATTGTGTTTGTTTTCAATATTAATCTACAATGTGGAAAATAATAATAACAAAGAAAACAAAGATAAGACATTGAATGAGAGGGTGTGTCCAAACATTTGACTGGTAGTGTATACTGTATTAAAATGTCACAGATTACTTGCTTTTGTATACTCACAGAATAAGTAACAACAGACCAAATATTTGTTCAGTTTTCACCTTCTCCATCTTTGCCTGTAATTTGAGGTAGAACAAGTGGAAATCAGACATTTGTCTTCAAAAAAAGATTAGGGTAAATCAAAGTAAATTAGAAAGCTAGGAAATGCTTTATGAGTAAAACAGACTTTTGATCTATATAACTTTATTCATGCCAATATTTGTGGCTTTTTATTAGCAAAATTACAGCAATTACACACCGCACGAATGAATCAATTTGATTTTGAACTCCTAACCTAGAGAACAAGTTATAAAACAATACAGAGTAAAATAAAAAATACTAAAACAAAAACAGCGTACTCACTTAACTTGGCGCTGCTGTCAGCAACAGACAAAGACTGGTGGACGATGCTGGATCACACAGAAACTCTGGATAAAAAGTGCCTCACTTATGTACTGTGGAGAAGCAGGGCGTTCTTATTTATCATGCACTACAAGGACATTAGGCTGCTAAATGTTATCTGTAAACACACAGCTCCCACTCAGAGCACCGGACCTTTTATGGCAATGTTTTAGGCTCGAGTAAGATTAGAATGAAGGTTAGCATGCTCCATTTTTTCATGTGATGTGTTTCTACATTATTTGAAGACGGGCACCTGCACTTCACTTCATTTAAAACTTTCATAATGACTGGACCAATAGTAATGCTCCAGAATTACATATAATGTGATGTTTCTCATAATTTAGTGTCACAGAAGCCATCCAAATAATCTGTGTAGAATGGAGGATAAACCCAAATTTCACGAGAGTGCAGGTAGTCCACAGGTGCGGTGGCCCAGAAATGTCAACACAATACAAAAGCCACAACACAAATGCAAAAGCTACAATGGAAATGATAACGATCCGTGTCTTAATGGTCCGGGTTTCCAAGGGACAATTGAGCGGCAGTGTCAGCGGTAAAGCGGCTCCGAGCGGCTGTGTCAGCGTGTCTTCCTCATTTCGACCAGTTAGTGGCAAGAAAGCATTAAAATGTTGATTGTAATTTTTGGTTGCCAAATAATCCCTGAGGGTGACTAGACCTGTAATTTAATGTACGTTAAAAGCCAATCTGCACGTTCAGCACCATTTGTCGGTGTTAAAAAGTTTAGTTTAAAAATGCATAAAGCAAAAAAATATATAGACATGTGCTAAAAGAAAAAGAAAAAAATAGTAACGATAATAATAATAACTCCAGCCGAATTACTATATATCTGTATATTTACTTGGCAATAATATGTTTGCTTGGAAATAATTTCCAATGTAGCCAAAGCACTCCTGTTAGGTCATGTTTAGTATTGTTCTTACAAAGGCATAAGCAGAAATAACACCTACTAATATTAGTGGTGTAATAATAATACAAATATTAATAAAAACAACAAGAATAATAGTAATACTATCTGTCTGTAGTAATAATATCTATCTATCTGTCCATCTATCTATCTATGTGGATATGCACGTGTGTGTGTTTGTGTGTGGGGGGGGGGGGGTTGTTTATACAGGGCCCTGCAGCCCCAAACCTGACATGACTGGGCCCCAGGACTAATAAGTTTGAGAAACGCTGCGCTAGACTACATGTGAAGATGAATTAATTTGGCTTCTATGAACCTGGGTTGTGTAATAATGGTTACACCTCATACTTGTCTAGCCACAGTTTATCATTTTTTGTCAAGCCACAGTTTATCAACACATATGCAGACAACATTATATGAGTCAGGTGTGAGATTAAAGATAAGGTGCATTCCCCTATTTATTTCAATAAATGCACTGATACAGAACTGGGTTATCTTCATGCCATTAAACATTTCAATGACTATTTCCAATTGTATAGGTGTAACGTGTCCCAATTTGGGGACTTTTATTTTGATAATCCTGATTCCCCTTTCCTGGCTCCCTTTGATGTGTCCCCTGAGGCTAGCATCTGCATACTTTGGTCTGTTTGAATCCTGTGTGAGTTCCTATCTGTTACCTGTCTTGTTTCCAAATACGTAACCAGCCAGTGTTACATCTGTGTGTTTTGCCACCTGTTTCCCTGCGTTTATCAAATATTAAAAAAAAACTAAATAATTGTGTTTAGGCCCAGGATCAAACACACTTGGGTCTTTCATATATTACTATGTGAACAGTAGATTACAGTGCTATTGGTTCGGTTTCTACTGTCAAACCTTTGTCCTTACCAGCCGTTTGTTCCTATTTGCCATAGTATTTTAGTTAGAAACTTATATTTTGTATATTTCTCAGTGTTTAATTTTCTCTACAGTTTAGTTTTGTGACAGGTTCACTTCTTTGTTAGAGCTCCTTTAAATCCACTAATGGAACATCATTCAAGCCCCAAGTTAGTTATGCTTAATTGATTCATTCAAAGGTCACTATGCATTCTTCTGAAGCTGGTCAGGCTCAGGGACTGGACTGAAAATGAGAGCCCTTGAAAGTCATTCAGGAAGCCCAGAGTATTGATGCTCAAGACTTTTAAAACAAACAAACATGCGCAAATGTCTTTGCAAACACAATATAAAGAAAGGAGATGCTATCTGTCTTGTGAAACAATTTTACACAATTTTCTCTTCACTGTATTTTTTTTGTTTGTTTCATTTGGGATTAGATCTTTGGATCACAATTCCGTGAAATGCCCCCCAGTATTGAAGTTGAGAGTCATCCAATAAGGATGTTACTCTGCTCTCTTCCTTCTGGACATGCTTTACTTTGGATTTACCTTATCTGGCTTAATTGAGTAATCCTACTTTGTAAAATACCTCCTTGTTGTAATGTGACAGCTACCAGTCTAACCTGATTTGATGCTCAAGAAATCACAATGCTCAAAACACATTTTAGGGCCGTTATCTTTATTGTGTAATCCAATACAACAGAAAAGTACATGTAATATTCACTGAATCATGTAAGCATGTGATTTGTCTCTTTGGGATAATTTCATTTCTCAATAATCCTCAAACTGACGTTTAAATGAATCTTTCATGGTAAAACTCTAAAGGCCTAGACAGAGACTGATCACACAGAATTGAAGTCAACAACTGTTTGGATGAGGTTGAATCCTGGGAAGTCCATGGATATGATGCCAAAACAGACACCTGGTACATTAGTAAGATAAACTTGCAGGTAATTATATAGCCAGGGGTCGATCTTCTCTGCCACTCTTTTGGGTGTCAAGAACATGCCCTCAAATGTGCCGATGCCTGTGCCACTGGAATGGGTCAGAACAAGAGACTGCCCTCCACACAGGTTTATGGCCCGGTTAAGGTTCTTCACAAGTTCTTCCTCTTTGTGCTTAATGTGGTCAACCTCATTTTCTCCCTTGGTGCCAGTTTCCTCAAGAGGGATGCCCAGCTTGAAACTATCTTTCTGCACAAATACAACCTTGCCTCTCACCATACCAATAGTTGGCATTTTGGATTGCACCCAGACATTAGCATTATTAGCTATTGCCATCTCAACCAGACCTTGGACTTTACTCTTATCAAACAATTCTGGCTTTAATTGGACAAGAACTGTTTCACTTGGGTAGTCGGACAGGAACTTATTGACAGTGTCCAGAGCCTCGGTGAAGGTAGAGTGCTCGTAAACAGCCCCATGCATAAGGTACAGCGTGTCTTCAAAAGCATATGCCTTAAGGTCCAGGAAACGAATCCCAGCCTTCAGCTGGTCCTCCAGGGTCCACGCCTGGCGGTCTATCGTTGGACCTCCGTAACGAGCCATGGTGTCATGGGTTGCAGGCAGGGTGAGTTCTGAAATTAGCAAATTATCATTCAGGTTCTTCATCCAGGCAATATTGTAGGAATATGGGAGCTGGAACGCTGTTGCATCATTGAATGTCTGAACCTGAGCATGAACCTTCCACTGAAGCCCCCTGTGAAAAAAACAGAAAATGGCAGATGCTCATTCATCATTTGAAAAGGACTGGTTTGATTAAAAATATAGGTGTTGTTCTTTTGGAATGTTTAGAGCCCAGTTTCCCCCTTTTTGCAAATGTAATTCAATTGCCAGAACATGCTTCCTTAGTATGCGGGCTATGAAGTTAATATGGTTAAGTAACTGAAGCTTACGTGGACAAGTTAGCTGCCTATGACATACATTAGAAGTAACTGGATTTGTGTTCCCACACCCATGTTGGAGGACATGAGGTCTAAAATATCACCTCAGAGTAGAGGATTACAGAGCTAACCCGGCGGTCCGAGGCAGCACATCCCGAACCCAGTTCCGGCAGTCAGCAACACTGGACCAGGCACTCAGACCCAAACTGTGCAAGTCCACCCGTGACCCACTAACTAACTCCCCATCAAAATAGTTTGTTTATTGAGTTTATTTTGTCACATTCCATATTGTGAAGGGGTGTTCATCTGTTGTTACCTCTGGGAACGGTTGGACTGGGACAGAAAATTAGCCCAGGCATTTTTTTATTTATTCATTTTTAAAATTAGCACACCATGATATTGTTCCCCGTTGTGGGGGGGTGGCTGGCTGATGGGATTATTCCCGAAGGCCAGTCCAGCACTGCTTCTAGTTCATAATTGTGGCTTGAGATGCATGGGCGCCGGAATCATTATATGAGAGAGAGACGTGTCCATCCTACTTTTAAAAATCAGTTTCCTCCCACCACTCACTTATCCACCCAGCGATTTGTATGAGTGAATCACGTGAGACGCAGAGTGAAGAATAATTCGTTTGATTAATTTTTTAATCATCTCACACTGATAGTTGCATTTATACTTTCTTATGGCTGAGATATAACTTTTTGAGAACATTTTATATTAAAATATATATTTTTAATTACTTTGTGCCAGAGAGGTACATTCAGGGTATTGTAAGGTGAAACATTGCCCAAATAATTTTTTACTTCTCAAATAAACTTGCTAATGTTTTACCTGTAAAAATAGACATGCATATTGTTTCTCTGAATCTGTTATATTTGTCCTTGTTTATAAATTACGTAATGTC
>JBBMFX010581615.1:0-14002 GCA_037832545.1 Rhabdalestes septentrionalis | reverse complement strand
GAAATGCACGTTACACCCGGAACTCATTGGAAAGTTTCTCCGGTTCTGGTTGGAGGAGAACTCTATGCTCAGGCTCGTTGGAAAGGTCATATTGAGTTTTTAGTGTGAGCCGAATAAATTAACAAAAAGACGTAACAAAATGGTTTTTAAATTAACATTAAATGTGTGTGTCAATATTATTTCCAACTAAAAAATGCTGTATTCCGGAGTGTACGTATTTATCCACTCGTTTTATAACTGACATCATGGGTTAAAAAGGGTGGAGGTCACGTGTTTCCTGTGGAGCTCCACTCTCCAGGAGTCTGCAGCTCCACGCTCTTAGTTTCGCAGGGATCGATGTCACGTGTAAACATTTTTTTTTCTTCTTTCGAATATTTGAATCTCAAAATGAAAACTCGAATGCCATCCCGCCGAAGGAATACTTGAATATTCGAATATTCGAGTCCAGCCCTACTATTTATAGGGCTGTCTGTGTAACTTTGACATGATGTAGAAGAATCTACATATTAGAATATATTTTATACAATATGATTGCACCTTCATGATTTTCTTATTGAAGCAAACAGTTATTTGCTCAGAGAAAAGAAATGCTTGTGCATTCATATTATATATGTCTGGAAACTTTTGGACATGTTATAAAATGTCCAAAAATTGTTAATTATGTTGTATGAATGCACATACAGTCGTGACCAAAATTTTTGAGAATGCCACAAATATAAGTTTTCACAAAGTTTGCTGCTAAACTGCTTTTAGATCTTTTTCAATTGTTTCTGTGATGTACTGAAATATAATTACAAGCACTTCATACGTTTCAAAGGCTTTTATCGACAATTACATGACATATATGCAAAGAGTCAGTATTTGCAGTCTTGGCCCTTCTTTTTCAGGACCTCTGCAATTCGACTGGGCATGCTCTCAATCAACTTCTGGGCCAAATCCTGACTGATAGCAACCTATTCTTTCATAATCACTTCTTGGAGTTTGTCAGAATTAGTGGATTTTTGTTTGGCCACTCGTGTCTTGAGGATTGACCACAAGTTCTCAATGGGATTAAGATCTGGGGAGATTCCAGGACATGGACCCAAATTTTCAACGTTTTGGTCCCAGAGCCACTTCTCACTATTGTTATCACTATTGCCTTATGGCCCGGTGCTCCATCGTGCTGGAAAATGCATTGATCTTCACCAAACTCTTGTTGGAAGAAGTTGCGGTCGGAGGGTGTTTTGGTACCATTCTTCATTCATGGCTGTGTTTTTGAGCAACATTGTGAGTGAGCCCACTCCCTTGGATGAGAAGCAACCCCACACATGAATGTTCTCAGGATGCTTTACTGTTGGCATGACTCAGGACTAGGGATGGGTATCGTTAAGGTTTTAACGGTATTACTACTTTTATTGAGACCACTTATCGATTTGGTACTTTATCGATACTCTTATCGGTTCTTTTATTGTGTTTTTTTAATGAAAAACTAATTGAGAACAGAACAACAACATTTTAACCCTAATTCTAACCCAAATCTAAAAAAGCTAGACTCACTGCAAATGAATTTTAGGTATGCTCTGCTTTATAATTCCTTAGTTCTTTATTGTTTATCTTCATTATTATTAAATGCAGCACTATAGCACTGCAGATCATTTTAATGTTTAATATTTATTTAGGCTACTGCATAAAATACTCTAAATATTTAGCCTACATGTAGGCTGTATGTAACTGAATGTGTGTTTATTAAATTATTAACACTAATTTAGAGCCCTTATGTGATGTTTATGTCGTTATTTTAACATAGCGTACATACCTGAGGAGGAGAAGCTAGCATTTCTCTAAATGCACATAATGCACTTTGGATAGATGTTTTAATAAATTTATCGTGTTTCCTCCTTAAGAGCAAAATCTTGTTGCACTTGTTGCAGCGAGTGTCCGTGTCCACACGGGTGAAATGTAGCCGTACTTTGGATCATTAGGCTTTCTTCACCATCGTCACTCCATAAGCACGAGCTGTTTCGCCTTGTGTGCGCGCGTGCCCTCCCGTCTCTCGTCTTGTGCGCGCGTGCCCTCCCGTCTCTCGTCTTGTGCGCGCGTGCCCTCTCGTCTTGTGCGCGCGCGTGCCCTCCCGTCTCTCGTCTTGTGCGCGCGCGTGCCATCCCGTCTCTCGTCTTGTGCGCGCGCGTGCCCTCCCGTCTCTCGTCTTGTCAACATTCTCACCTGAGTTAACAAGACGATTACTGAAATGATCTCAGTAGGTCCTTTAATGACCGCAATGAAATGCAGTGGAACGTTTTTTGGGATTAAGTTAATTTTCATGGCAAAGAAGTACTATGCAATTAATCTGATCACTCTTCATAACATTCTGGAGTATATGCAAAATGCTATTATAGAAACTTAAGCAGCAACTTTTCCAATTTCCAATATTTATGTAACTCTCAAAACTTTTGGCCATGACTGTACATAACATTCTTTTTAAAGCAGTCCATTAGTGCTCTAAGCTAACTGTTCTGTTCATCTTCAGAGGGCTGTGGTTCAGATGGATGAGTCCAGAGAGCAACACATCACAAAGCTTCTGAATTCAGTCCAGAGAGGACCACCTCAAGAAGCTCACCCCTGTGCTTTTCAATATGGGCAGGTAAAGCAGGAGCCCAGTGGCCACAGGTGAGCATCTCTCATCCTTTGGCAACATTGCATTCAGATTAGGGTTGGGTTGACAGACGATGCCATCGTCCATTGCAGATGCTGAACCGGCATCGTGATCCTCCCCCTCCGCAGCTCGCCACAGGGTGCTTTCAGATATGTGGGATGGTTCATTTGGTCCGGACCAAGGGCAACAAATGATACACTGTTGAACTTTCTGCCGTTTTTGGTCTCTGGTCCGGACCAATTGAAACTAACCAAAATGCTTTACGTGACAATATATGCTTTTTGATTGGTCAGAATTAACTTGCGGGTCTCCCGTACTTGGAGACTGTTGGCGGAGTTTCTGTGCCTTAACCCTGCACTGTTCCACTGAGCTGTTTGCTAAATATGCAAATATTGCTCGTTCTTATGAGTTTTTGTAAGTTGGGACCTAATATGGTCATCGGGCCAAGTTTAGATGAGGCTCCGCCCTCCTCACAGCTCTGGATCTGTCCGTGAGCTCCATTGAGCTAATGTTGCTAAAGCGCTAACAGTAAACAATTATGTCTCCTCATCCCATAATGCATATTGCAGCTGACTACTCCAGCTGGATTAGTCCAAAAAGGCGCAGTACTTTTTACAGTTGGGTCTGTTCGAGTTCGGATCGTGTTCTCAACACCAACGGACCGATCCAGGGTTCGTTTGAAAGGGAAAGTCCATGCGAATCAGGTAGTGGAAACAGTAAGCTACAATTAATTAATTCGTTATGAATTAATTATTTAACTTCCACCACTCATAATGCAAGGTAGTAACTTGTGAAAATATATCAACCCACCAGCTAACCCTAACCCCCAAAGTTTTTTTCTAATGCCACATTAGAACTCCAAGATATAATTCAGATTGTCTGTCTATTGGACTTCACCATGAACCTTGGTTTCTGTCCCACCTTGGTATTCTGTATCCAACCACAGTTTTCCAGTGAGCTTTGATTTAGGCCTGTCTTTGAAAAGACAAACTGCCTATTTTATGCACAGCTCCAATGCAAACTTCAAGAAGTTACTACATGCTGTTGAGCTAGTGAGGGAATTGCTGAGAAAGCAGATCAACAAAACTGCTTCAAAAAAATGTAATTTAACTGGTAAATGGAATAACATCAAAATAAAGTCCAACTCTCTATGTGATCCCCTGCTGAATTTGCATGTTTGCTGACTTGAACAGTAGTTGCATTTTTACGGAGAGAGACAGAGTATCAACCAAAATTCAAGAAAGAAAATGTTACATAAAAATTGATGTGCATTTCACTGAGTGAAATATGTATTTATGTACCAAGCAAAGCATGACTTAGTACTGTGTGATGAAACCCTTGTTGGCAAGCACAGCAGTAAGGCATTTCTTGTAGTCCGTCACCAGGTGTGCACACACCTCAGGAGGGATTTGACCTACTCCTCTTTACAGAACCTCTCTAAATCCTTTAGGTTCCTTGGCTGCTGCTTGGCAACTCGAAACCTCAGCTCACTCCACAGATTTTCTGTGGGATTGAGGTCTGGACACTGACAAGGCCACTCAATGTCCTTAATATGCTTCTTCTTTAGCCACTCCTTTGCTAACTTGTCTGTATGTTTAGGTCGCTGTTACGTTTAAAAACCCCTCCACATCCCATCTTCAGTGTTCTGGCAGAGGGAATGAGGTTCTCGTCCAAGATTTAATGGTACATGGCCCCTCAATGCGCTTAAGTCATCCTCAAGTATAATGTTTCCACCTCAATGCTTGACTGTGGGGATGGTGTTCTTCGGATCATTTCTCATCCTCCTTACATGGTGGGTCGAGTTGATGCCAAAGAGTTCCATTTTGGGCTCATCTGACCACAGCACTTTCTCCGAGGCCTTCTCTGAATCATTTTGATTTTCACTGGGAAATTTAGCTCCCCCTGTGTAGTTCTGGGCTGATCCCTCACATTTCTCATGATAGACCTCACCCCATGAGGCAAGATGCTGCTTGGAGCTCCAACTAAGGGATATGCAAACTGCAGAAAAATTACATTTTAGTGTCAGAGGCATAAAACTTTATTAATGCTGGAGGAAATTGCTTATGTAATGATGGCTAAGACACAGACCAAAATACAATCATATTAAAAGTGCTTTTAAGATATCAATCACCATAAACCAAAATTGCTGGATATGTATGTGATTCGACATCCCTATTGTTTATATTATTTATACCTACCTCTCTTACTGACCCCAGAATTCTGTGTCTACTCTTGTTTTTATTTATCTCTGTGAAAAATAGTGCTTCATTTACAGGTAAACAACAAAAATGGCTATTCTACCTGAGGAAAATGTTAGGACACCCTACTCCCTTATAGATAGTGTTAACCCATAATAATGAAATAACTGCATTGAGACACTTCTTGTAGACATCTACCAGTCTCTAACATTGGTCTGAGGAACATTTGCCCCGTTCTTCAATGCAGAATTGTTTGAGCGAGGAGACGGTTAAGGGGTTTCTTGCATGTACATCCCATTTCAAGTCACCCCACAGCATTTCAATGGGGTTAAGATCTGGACTTTTACTCTGCTGTTGCACGACTCTCCATTTCTTGGTAATGTTGCAGAGTCCATTTCAATTTCAGCTTTAATTTTCTTACAGATAAGCACACATGTGCCCCAAGCACCCTCTGATACACTTTAGTATTGATGGTGGATCCTATGATGGTGAGCTTGCCAGGTACTGCTGCAGCAAAACAACCCCAAACCATGATACTTCCACCACCATGCTTCACAGTAGGTTCTGTTCCTGGAATGCTGTAATTCGTTTACACCAAATATCTCCTCTGTTCTGGTGTCCTAATAATTGAATTTTAGACTCACTGGTCCAACGAACATTATTCCAGAAATCCTGGTCTTTGTCTGTGTTCTATCTGGCCTCCATGTTTCTTCAGGAGAGCAAGTTTTTCCTCCCTGCACACCTCCCATGTTGGTATTTGTAGTTTATATTTTCCTTCAAAACATGATTTGTTGCAGTTCCCAGAACAATTGATTCATGGGACATATTCTGTCCTCCAGAACGCAACCGAGCACCATATAAATACAGTACAGGTATTTTGCATGAAGATGTTGCATGCAGCGTTTTTGACGCCACACAAATGTGCAGCTGACCGAGCGATGGTGCTGAACGTCCGTGTGGATGGTTGGATTTGCTCCAGTGAGCAGTAAAGCCACGAACGCCTGGAAAATTCAGACGTGTGTGGATGAGTCCTAAATGTCTGAGTTTTAAATAGGGCAATCCTCCATCAAAATGCTGAGTAATGATGTTCTAATCATGTTCAACATGCTTAAATTTGATTGTCCCTTTAAGTATGGGCTAAATACACCAGTGATGCCTGGAGTATTAAAACTGTAACTCATGTCAGTGTTTTGAATGGGTAAAAAATTTACACAATTCATGACTTTCTTTCACAATCTTGTTTACTGTCATTGCTACTTATTTGTCATAAACCTTAATTAAATATTTTTGTGTTTCAGTTACTTTGATGGCGAATATACTCCAGACCAGCAGGAGCAAACAATGAATGTTGCAAAAAGCTCAATGCAGGAGAAAGAAAAGGAGACAATGAAGATGAAATTGAAAAAGGAACCCACCGACCGAGACCTAGAATTCTTGTTTCAAAGTCTGGTTCAAAAACCTTTACTGGATGCAGAACTGAGAAGTGATTTCCAAGCCAAACAAGAGATTCCAAAGTACCAGGAAATGTTGGTAAGAGACGCAGAATTTCATCATTTTTGATTTTCAATTTATTTGCAGTTTCTGGGTTTTTTCTTCCTAATCACCTTGTTCATTGTCTTGATGTTCTGTTTTTCAGAAATTCAGAGAAAAACTGCCCTCTTACGGCATGAGAAAGGTAAAGTATGCAACTTCAAAACTTTTTAAAATTACGTTGCAGAAAGTAGGTGAACCATGATGGATCAGCAGTGCAAAAGCTGATTAGATTTGTATTACATACATCATTGTGCCAAAATAAAACGCACCAATGATCAGGCCTTTGAAGATCAACCCAGCCGTGTACAAGCACACAATGGATTTGAACAATGGGCCGCAATCTTAAAATTGCAGTGGCTGTACTAGGATATTAATGAATATCCTTCTTCACATGAAGTTACTTAGCAGTGATCAGCTCAGTATAATCATCCATTTTATATTTCAAAATGCTCATCTGTTTGTTTTCTGGCCTGCTGTCTCACACCATTTTCTCCGGGTCAGTGTATCAGTGTCTGGTTTTAGGTCTTGTGCTGTAGCAATCCACAAAACAGCATGGAGGTTGTCATCTGTGAGTCAGGATCTGTGCTTGATCTTGTTCAAATTCGTTATTGAAAACATATGTTCGCACAGATAGGTGCTCCCAATCATGGATAGGACATGGGCAGCATGAAGTCAGAGCCAGTGTTGTCATCTTATTTTAAAAAAGTAATTAGTGACAGTTACAAATTACTTCTGCCAAAAAGTAATTGAGTTAGTAACTCAGTTACCGCAATGTAAAAGTAATTAGTTACTCAGCAACATAACTGACATCATTTTTTTCATCTTTATTCTACAGCACTATTATGTCAAAGATGTTTACAATAACTAATTGAAGAATAAAAACACTTTTAGAACATTTGGTATTTATTTGAACTTAGCATGCAGCCATATGATATGCCTACAAATAACATCAAAAAAAAAATTGCTAAGGAAAATTTAGCCTTTAAGTACTGTATATTAGGCATACTGCACAATAAACGGAACACTTTTCAACAACATACCTTGCAATTAAATTGTTCAGCTCGGTCTTGGTCACATGCTGCTGACCCAAAAAATCGAGCGATGCTTGTTTTAACGGAGTGTCTCCGTCTCCTTCCCTGGAGCTCACGCTAGCTGCATTTGGGCTTGGGGTTGGGTTAGCAGCAGCAACAAGTTTGGTGTTAGCATGTGTAGATATAAGGTGCTTCATAAGGTTAGAGTTGTTTAAGGTAGACGTGGCTAGTATCTTTTTTCCTCGGCATAGCGTGCATGATACATATACATTATTGCCTTTAATTTTGACGAGAGACACCCGTACTTCCTGTTTGGGAACGCTATCTTTGATTTTCCCTGGCTTGTCGCCACTGTCGCTGTCCAGTATGTTCAGAGGTAGTGGAAGTCAGAGTGTCAGGGAACGTACAGTGAGACACCACGAGGATGACATCCGCCCACCCAGCCAATCATCACCGCATTTGCAACGGTGTCATCATTATCTATCGTCAGGCAGCTGACAAAGCCAAAGCTTGACATCTCACGCGTCATTCAACTAAATTTTAGTAACGCGCTACTTAACATTCTCAGTAACGATAGCGGCGTTGCAAGTATGGGAAAAATAATTAATTTGATTATTCCGTTACTGAAAAAATAACGCCGTTAGTAACGCCGTTATACTTAAACGCCGATACTCCCAACAGTGGTCGGAGCTGTGGCAAGTCAAAGAGCAGTAGATGGTAAAAGTCTTCGATTGCAGCATCCTGGAATTTTGGTTTCAGGCCTATGTCACTTTGAAGTTTTATTAACTCCATTTGAAGGTGTTAAGGTGCTCTGTTATAGTGACTGTAAAAGGACTAGCAAAGAAGTGCTGAGCCTTGATGTCAGAGAAGTGACGATCAAATTCATAAATTAACCAGCAGGGAAGACCATCAGAAACTGAGAATGAGACGCTCTGACAAACAGGTAAGTGGACAAGACTATCTTGTTCCACTTGAGACTTACAAAAGTTGAGTTTGCGCTGGAAAGCTGTGATCATGTCGGACATTTGTGTGATTACTTTTTTGCAACTCTGCAGCCTCTGATTCAGCTGGGCGAGATGTTTGGTTTCGTCACACAACAGTCACAAAGCCAGGTTGGATCTGACAGTTTTCTTTACTATCTATGAAACCAGCAATTTGTTGTCTTAGCTCAAAAAATCATTTGAGCACTACGCTCCTGCTCAGCCACCGTACTTCTGTATGAAAAGGCACATCTCCATGCTCCGTACACACCTCCTGCAAAAACAGCTGGAACTGCTGGTGATTCAGGCCACGCGCCCGAAAGAAGTTCACGGTTTCATGAACATTCATCCCCTGAACATTTACACACTGAGTTTCTTGATGCATAATGCGGTGATATGTTATCAGAGGTGTGGGGCAATACATTTTTTGCATTATGTCTTTAAGTAGTCCAACCAAGCCTGTTTTTTCCCCACACATTGCAGGTGTACCATCAGTAGTTAGCCACACCAATTTTTCCCAGGGTAAATTAGCTTTACTGACTGACTTCTCCACTGCCTTGAAAAGGTCTCTCCCTGTTGTCATCCCATTCATGGCAACTACATCCAGGAGCTCTGTATGTGCGCTGTATCTGTGTTGTCTGTGCTTTCATCAATGGCTAATGAAAAAAACAGATAACTGCGTGTCTCCCCCGCCAGCTGGGTTGCCAGATTGATGTTTCTTGACAAACTAGCATTTTTAAAGACTTGCATCTGGTCAGGGCACACCTGCTCACAAACCTTATGCACCCACTGAAAAGCACCGCGATGCTTGGGCGATTACTTCAGCCACAATAAAGCTAGCTTTAAGGACGGCGTCATTTTTAACTGTAGCTTTGGTGAACATTCCCTGTTGCAAGTGCAGTCTGCCTTTTAACTCTTGAACAACACATTGTTTTTCTATGATAATAAATTTAGCATACTTATCACCATGTTTGTTGTGAAAGTATTGACATAGATTGGACTCCTTCACCACAGACACTGCCTCGTAACACAAAAGACACAAACATTTTTTTCCCTTGAAGCACAAAAATATACTCGCTTTCCCATCTTTCCGTGAAAAGCCTTCTTTCGGCATCAATTTTTCTGTTCTTGGGCATTTTGGGATTCATTGCTGACATTTCTCAAACTTTTTCCTCTACCCCCGTGTCTTTTCCCTCAGAAAATTTGTACCTCAGAAAATGTTTAACCAGGTGGGCGGAGCTACCAGGCCAGTTTCTCCGCTCTGTGATAATAAGTCTCCACACTCAGTACCTACCTCCTGTAAACAGCTGGAACCAATGAAAAATGTAATAAGAACATTTTTCATTGAAAAATTTTGGATTTGAGCGCAAAACGAGGAATCGGAAAACGGCTTGCGGGCCACGTGGCGGGCTGGATGTGCCCTATAGAAATCACACAGAATCCTTAATATTTATTGGAAATTACCATAACAACAACTGTTACTACTTGTATTTCTTCCAAAAGACAAGATCTCCACAAAAGTTGATTAAGAAATTTTACTGACGTGCTGAAGTTTAAAAAGAAAACTGAAAAATGACAAGGCCAACATTATTAGTCCCCCTGACATTTAATGGTCAATTGTGTGGCCTCTTAGCAACCTCTCTCTGTAGTTCTTAACTAGGTTGGCACATGTCTCTTGAGGTATATGAGCCCATTCTTCCATGGCAAAATGTTCCAGCTCATTCAGGATTGAAGGCCTCTCCCCTTCTTCTCCAAACAAAAACGACATCCCTGTACCCAAACAGCTTGGGTTTTAGCCTCATCAGACCAAAGAACAGACTTCCAAACTCAAGACCATGTTTCAAATGTTCATGGGCAAACTTCGGTTGATAATTGATGTACCGGTGTTGCAGCCATGTTTTTCTTGGACAGTGACCTTGAAGTCTTCCACGATGAAGAGCTCTTACAACTTTCTTCTTTGACACATAAACTCCAGAAGATGCCAGCTCAGCAACAATCACCTTTGCAGAGACCCAGGAATCCTTATTGACATCTCTGATTATTTTTCTGTACAAAGTTTTTTACGTTTTGCGCTTTCTGTCACACCTAGGTTTGTTTGCAACAGATTTTGTCTCCTGCTGCCTTGCGATGATTCATCGTACAGCTGGTCTACACACAGTGATATGTTTGGAAATGGCAGTGTAGTATTCACCCTCATGATGAGCATCTACTATTCTTTTTCCTGGGGTCCAGAATAATTGATTTTTTTTTAGGCATGTTGAAATTGATCCTTACCAAATGTTTCAGAGTAGTCCAAGTACTACAGACCCAAGTACTACAGGCCCTGTTCTTTATATAAACGTTATTGCTGATTACTCAGGTGAGGGGTGGAAGTTAATTGAATGCTCAGGTGTGGTTTTGAAGCGAATTGAACGGTCAGGTTTGTCTTGAAAGAGAAAAACTTACAGAGGGGCTAATAATTTTGGCCTTATCATTTTTCAGTTTTCTTGTTAAACTAAAGCACCTCAAATCAAACATTGTGGAGATTTTGTCTTTTTTTTTTGGAAGTTTTTATTATGGTCATGTGTAATTCTGGCCTTAACTGTAGTACTGCTTGTACTTTGTTGACTACCCAGTTGTTAGTTTGTATCTTTGTTGGTTGTTTTTTGTGTGCACTGTAAATAAAGAAAAAGAAACGGTGTTCCGGAATCCTTCTGTGGTCAACAAGGCTGCTCCCTGCTTTGGCCCTGCCAGCAAGCAGCATGAGTGTGGCTTGGGTATGGATCACTGCATTCGTAATGGAAAAACATTTGGTCACGATTCCTTGTGCCATTGGAAAGGTGCCATATGTTTACTGGCCAACTGACTGAGATCTTGCCTTACACCTCAAGTGCAGAGTACATTGCAATAGATTATACACGTGTTCAATACACCACTTCAAATGTAGCCGACAGTTTAACTTAATACTCTGTTCTGTGTGAGTTCAGGAGCTGGTGGAGTTGATAGAGGCAAACCGTGTGGTTGTGATCAGTGGAGAAACTGGCTGTGGCAAGACCACACAGGTCACACAGTTTATTCTAGATGACTACATCCACCGGGGAAGGGGCTCCCTCTGCAGGGTAGTCTGCACCCAGCCGCGACGCATCAGCGCCATATCTGTGAGTATGGTTCTCCAGTATTGATTTTATGGGTTTGATTTTGTGTCCCTATATGTGCTGATTTTTTTTTTTTATGCTTGATGAAATAGAGAAACGTTTGTGGACTAACAGACTGAGTTTAGTACTGTGTTGGATTCTATGTGGATGGCTTTGATTAGATTGTTTTATGCAGAGCCAAATAAAGTATTTTAAATTTGTGTGTGTTTGTAGGTGGCAGAGAGGGTCGCGGCAGAGAGGGCGGAGCCAGTCGGAGAAGCAAAGTCCTGTGGGTATCAGATCCGTCTGCAGAGGTGAGTGTATATGCATGGCTTGGGGGTCAGTGGTGAGCAGAAAATTACAGGTCAAGACCCTTGAGGTATAGACTTTTAAATATTGAAACAGTTCAGTGATTACATTGCTTTCTGAACGTAAAACAGAATGTCCACAGGATGTATAAAGCTGTGATCAGCAGTTTGAACATTCTCCACAAGGCGGAGAATGAGCGCCATTTTCTACCCCTTTATCCTGCACTCGGGTCCTGCACTCACAGTCTAATTGCCATATTACTCATTATGATTATATTCAGAAGCTTTAGGCCTAAACTACAGCTGTAATAGAATAAAATTGAATCGTGAAAGAGATTTCAGAATGTACAGTCATGTATAGTCATGATGTATAGAATAATTTCCTAAAGACTCGTAGTCCAATTGAATTGTTCCCCCTTTTGACTCCAATGTGTTTGTGTGTGTGTATGTAAGACATAGATAAACATTGAGGTCAGTGGAGCATGTTTTTTCTGAGGGCAGATAATTGTTTTTTGGGGAGGGACAGGATGTGTAAAAAGACAGTGAAAGAGTGAGAGAGTGATGATTAGGACTCTTGCTCTCTGTCTCTTTCTGTCTTTCACAGTCTTTCATTTCCTTTCAAAAACTCTTTCAAGTTTTCTCCTCCTGGCTCTCTACTGTCCTCTTTTTCAGACCCTCTGAATGGCTGCTGCCTGCTATCTAATCATGATTCCTTGTGTTATCTCTGTCTGTCTGTTTCTCACTCTGCCTCTCTCTCTCTGCCTCTCACTCTCATTCTCACCCTTTTTCATCTCTTTCTCTCTCTCGCTTGTTCTCACTCTCTCTTTCTCCCTTTCCCTTATCCCTGCCCCTCTCTCCCTCCATCACCCTGCAGTTTCCAGTCTGTATCTGTAATTACAAATGGGCTGCAATTACTGTTTGTAGCCCACGTGTTTTAGTGTAAACCATCTGCTCCTTGCGGGGTTCTCCTGGGTCTGATTCCCCTAAATTGTGCCACAAGAACAATGGAAAGCACCTCTTCTTTCTTCTCATGGGCTAAAATGGAGTGTGTTTCTGGGGTGTGGAGACATAGGGGTAAAATTGGTAGTGCATGAGTCAATTTTGACCCCAAATAAAGTCATTTGTGATATATATTTGGTATTTGAAATTTGCTTCTTTATTTTTAGCACTTAAGCTATATGGCCACAAGGAGCAGCATAGGTATCAGCATAAATCTGCTATATATACATATTTTGTTGCTGGGGTATGCATTCCTTTATTATTTTTAATCAGTACAGTACTTACTGTATTTATGTTAACTTTTATGTTGTTGCTTATTATGGCAAATTATTTCCCTAACCAGCCGGCAGAGTTTGCTGATTGTCTGAACCAGGGTTTGTCATTTACATTCAGTGTCACTACTACTCATTAAGGCTTGTGCTCATTTGGGCTGTACGTATAAACTTCCATTACTTAGATATATTAGCTCAATAGCTCCAGTGAAAAATGACTGAAATTCATTTCAGACACCATATATGGCGTGGATGATCAGCTATATATGGGACTTGGTGAAAAATTGGTGCTAATTTTATGGTAAAAGACCACATATTTTTTTTATTTAATGTACTTTTCACAACATTTCCATTTATGAAAGGGCCAAAAAGGTTTGGAATACATTCTTTCTTTTCATATTTTCTCAATCACCAGCCTGATAGTTAAGCCCCACATATTAATCATGACATATTTTTCAGCTCAGACTGCACTCTGATGGAGCAGCCAATCAGAAGAGGGCATTTACGTATTTCAGTTTTAAAAGCATGGTAACAAATGAAGAGTGTTCCATTTAAAGGATAAAGATAATCATAAAATGGAGGTATTAATGCTATAGATACCTGTGTTTCAGCTTTTACTTTTCTTTTGTAAAGAACAGTGTTGGGCAGGTACCTTTAAAAAAAAAGTAATTAGTTATAGTTACTAGTTACTTCTCACAAATAGTAACTGTGTAAGTTACTGATTTACATCATTATAAAAGTAACTAATTACCAGGCAAAGTAATTATTGCGTTACTTTTTAAAAAATCTAAATCTAATTAAAAAATCACCGCATTCTCGCGACCAGCCTCCACCCTGATTGTTGGCAGTGCAGTGTCATTTGGCAGCTTGTCAGACAGCGATCCTGCAACGGGAAAAAGCTTTATCACACGTTATGAGATCTTTTTAAACGTGTTA
>JBBMFX010581605.1:0-14002 GCA_037832545.1 Rhabdalestes septentrionalis | reverse complement strand
ATGTTATGTTTGGTTGTTCGTTTGGGGAGCACGAGTCCCCTGACTTGTAACCTATGTTTTGTATGTCTTCTGTCTAGCACTCTGGGGTTCTGTATGTATCCTGTCTGTATGGCCTGTCATTCCTTCGTAAACCTGTTTGATGTTCCATTTTGCTTTTTATTAAAGTTCTGTCCCTGCATCCTGTGGCTTCCCCCCCCCTTTCTTTTGGGTACACCGTACTGTGACAGTTTGCCAGTGATTAGAGCAAATTTATGTTTTGATACCCTATTTTTTTCATGAGAAAAGGTGTTTATCTTTCACCTGTTTTTAAAGCGCTAGTTCTGAATGCAAATTGCTCAAGCACTTTGCTGAGAATATTACAATTTAATTCACTAGTTCTATGAGATATATTTAAATGTGTAATATTTATCTTGCTTTTAAACTGAGTTGGGTCCAAGGAAAATATTTTATTTAAATGCTTATATATTGTGCATTGTCTGAATGCTAAATATCTTCATAGTCTTGTACAGATTCATTAATTTAGTAATTTAATAATTTAATTTTTGGTTTTCAGCTTCAATTTTTGGGCTATATGGTGTGTGCCTAATATAGAAACTTTGTAATTAATTCTGTGTGACTTATCTTTCTCACTTAAGTACTGAAAAGTAACTGTTTTGTGGAAGTGCCCCCTGCTTGCAGGAAGAATGTGGAGAACACCGTGCAATGCAATGTAACCTCAGAGTTCCTGTTATCGGGGTTTCATACACTTTTCAGCTCTCTCACCACTTTACTAGTTCATTAAAAGCAATGTTTAGGTAAACATTGGGTAAGCATGGCATTTATAAGGTGAATTCAGGCTGGTTTACTTCTAATGATTCCTTTGTATGACTTTGGTCTGCTGTGTGACTGGTTCCCTTGCTGCAAGAATTAAACCACTGGTTAACATTGACTCTGTTTCATGGTGTGGTCTTTTAAACAAGAGTCCTCTGGAATTTTAATAATCTAAACCATCGACAATTGCAGTTCCATCATGTTAACATTTTTAGTTGTTTTTAGATTAGTTTTAATAGTGATGTGAAGGGTAATCTAAATGTACTTCAAACATTTTCAATCACTGTCCTTGATATATAGGTTGTTAAATAATATGCAAATTATACTGGTAATAACTGAACTCATTTTATTATATTTGTAAATGTCAATTGGGTGACCACAGAAATGAGGTGCAGGATTTTATATTTTTGCTTTTTACCATATACCAAAACAAACAGGCACAATGGCCTACAAACAAATAAAACAGAACAGACACAACAATGGTGGACTGAAACTCAACCACAAACACAACCAATGAACAGACAACAGACAAAAGCACTCAACCCAGCTGTGACTATACAAGTAAACCCCATCAACTCAAGTCCAAAACATATAAGAGACACAATAGGAGCCTTTTTAAAGTGATTTGGTATTAGGTCTGCCAACTCTAAATGTATCATGCAACACAATGCATTCTGATCTATGTTCTGGAAAATCTCATAAGAGATTGTTTCTTGAAATTACAAGGGGCATCAGTTTTGATGTGATATTTAAGTTGTTTCTGTGCACATTAAGTACAGATCATGCATTGACCAGCTTAAATGCACCTAGAAAAATGATTATATTCCACAGTTGCAGGGAACTCTAGAATTATTAACGGCTGTTATCTTGCCTATTTATCTAGCAGAATCTCTTCCTCAGGCAGAAACTTCAGGGATTTGTTAACATGCTGCTTATAACCCCAGATCTTGACAAACAGTAAGCTGGAATCAAATTATGAGTGCTGCAATAACTGTTTATTGATTATTTAGTCCCAACAAGCAAAAACAACCTGATTATGAATTATTTATAAACCCTTTACAAGTGTAGACTTATTGTAAAGCATAATTATAATTTTACTTTTATAGCAACTTTGATGCATTTAAATGCAGTTCAAGGTGCTTTACATAGAGTACAAAGAGGAGTAAAATGAGCAATAAAAAATCATTAACATTCAAATATGAAAATTAAGTAAAGATAATAGAAGGGGCACAAAGAGAGAAAATCGGCACAAAAAGAGAACACTCAAAGCAAGAACACAATGAATCAACAGACAATACGTCCAGAGGTATAAGAGGAATAGGACCTAAATATAAAAAAAGAGGCTACCAATTAAAACCAGGGCATAAACGTTCAGCTGCATGCAAATATATACTGAGGGAGGAGCCCTGATGAATACCTAAGGGCAACTTGTTCCAGATCTTGGTTCATGAAAACAAAAGGCTGCTTCTCCATATTTCTTGTATTTTGTTTTTGGAATATTAAAAAAAGCCCAGACCTGATTTTATTTAACCTAATTTGTGGATTGTGCCCAATTGTATCCCTGGGGACTTGTTTTATTCAACTGGATATTTAGACTGTGTGGATCACAATTAATAGATTGGAAACTGGGATCCCACAGCGTACTGGAACACAGTCTAAGGACACTTTAATTTGCAAATATTCTCATTTACACTTTACTGGTTTTAAGTAGCATTTGTGATTCTGTCACTTCAGTGATTCGCTCTGAAACTCCAGACAACTTGCAGTATCCGAGAGTTATCCACAACAGGTAAAAAGCTATTGATCAATAACATTTCTTTCAACAAATGGAAAATAAATCTGTTCAGACTGTACATTTTCTGACTATATTTTTTGCTGTAAACATTTAATGTCTTTGTTGAATTCTTTAGCATTATACTTAAATTTATGTATTGTTTGCATGCTTCTTATGACACAATCACATCTGCATAGTCACATATTATCTTAAATTAAAAAAACGAATATTGAAGCAACTAACTGCTGCTTTTTATTTTCTCATTTCAGTATTACTACACAATGTTAAATAAATCCATCTTGGATAACAGCTCCACCATATCTCCTTTCAGTGTGTATGACTGTTTAAATGAACATCATAGTGGAATCATTGTGTCCTGTATTGCACTGCTACTGTGTGCCTCCCTGGGAACAACAGCTCATTCTTATATCCTCTGGTTTTATCTCCATTCTGGCTGGAAAATCAAACCCACTCTGGTGTTTTTTCTGAATCACACATTTCTGGATCTCATGTACTGCACTGACTGTATTTTGGAGATAATAAATTTGCTGATTTTCAAAACTGACCAGTTTTGGATCGGGAAAAATATTTTTTTTAATCTAAGCTGTGTGGGCAGACCCCTGATGCAGATCTGTATTTGTGTTGAACAGTATCTGGCAGTGCTTCATCCAATATTTTTTTTTAAATACAAAGGAATCCAGTACAGGATTGCATCCACTCTGTTAGTCTGGCTGACTGCGGCCGGATGTGTCGTATATGTGGAGTTTATTGGCATTTCCAGTGATGCTTTTTTATACTTTATCTTCTTCACCGCAGTGGCTGTGATCTCGTTTTGCTGTGTGTCTGTCCTGCTTTCCCTAAAACACCCAGGACCAGGAGACACACAGATCTCAGTGGAGAAAGGTAGAGATGTAGGGAACCAACAAAAGAGGAATGCCTTTAAAACAATCTCTTCAGGATTGCTTTTAATCCTGTTTTCCTACCTCCCTCTAGCATCACTTACCTTTTCTACTATGGCAAAAGTAGATGATAAATTGTTGCATTGTAATATTGTTCCATTAATTTACTCTATGCACTCTTTAGGAGTGATAATCACACCATTGCTGAAAATGCACAGAGACGGTCATCTTAAATGTGGATGTAATGTGAACAAATGAGTGGGTTTTCTGTTTCTAAAGAACTTGATTATGCAGTGTTCACATCCGTAAACGGTGGGTTAATATCAGTCAGCTGTTTCTGGGTTGACTTACAAATGTGTTTTTGAAATTAAAAAGTCAGGTAGGCAGATATAATACATTTCAAGAGTTTGCCCTGAGGCACAAGCCTGCATTTTCTTCTGCTGTGCATTACTCCACATTGATGGCACACCACATTGCCCACAATGGGCCCTGTATTAAGAGATGCTGCACAAACGTTACTTGCCAGGCTCATGTGTTAGCTCAGGGGATAGAAATGGCAGTAAACTAAATTCCCCTTAGAGACTGATCTAGAGACTGATGTAGTCTGGGGTTTGTTTTGCATGGTGCATTGGTGCTCAGTTACTTGTCAAGTGGTTGTCTATGATTTTGTGTACCAAACCTACAGTTGGTAAAGTGAAACCTCTTCTGGAGGTGTGGAATGACTCTCAGTATAATGAGGCTGTCAAGAATTCACTAAGACACTTCCAGAGTGTGCTGATACATGGTCCCAAACTCGCAAATTCAATGATTTGTTGGATTTGGCTGGGACTTTCTTGTCATTAGGGGAAGTACCTAGTGCGAGGCCAAAAACTTTAGTTCAGACCCCGAATCTGCTTACAGATATATTGTAGGCTAATGATGGAGGAAAAGGTGCCTTCCTGTCTGCTCTGCTCAGACTGTGCTCTATTTTAGTTCATGTATATCTCGTTTTGGTTCATACTCCTCGCAAATGCAATTTTGGAAACTTTTTAAACCAGACTCATCTTGGCCAACTGAGATACTGCGCAGCTCGGACAACAAAGGACACAGCGCTCGGCCTAGACGCAGAACAAAGAAACGCCAGGGGATACGCACTGGAGTCTGGAACAGACTGAGACAGCAAGGGCATCAAGCACCACTGCCTATTATCATGCTGGCTAATGTATAGTCATTAGAGAACAAGCTGGATGACCTGAGGGCCTGAGTGAGGCATGAGGTATGGTTATATTCTGTACTCCACAATAACTCCGTCAGACTCATTCTCAGTGATCCACGCAGAGAGGATGGCAGAGTCCAAAGGTGGAGGTGTGGTCAGCAAAAAGTGGTGTGATGCCAGAACTATTTTTACTATCTCCAGTGGCTGCTCACCTCACTTAGAACACCTGTACATAAAATGTTGCCCCTTCTACCTGCCCTGTGAATTCACCTCTGCCATCGCCATAGCAGCCTACATCCCACACAACGCGGACACAGGTGTACAGCATTTTCTGAAATACATAATATGATGAGAGCGTTTCAAAAGAAAGTTACAGGTACAGCTCTCTTTGAAGGAGATTTTAATGTACCAAACCTCAGACAAGTTATGCTGAACTTGAATACAAAGCTGTTTTATAGCCAGCTTTTGGAAAATCGGACCACAGCCCCATTTTCCTCATACCCCAGTATAAACAGGACATACACAGCGAAGAGGTGAAACGCTGGTCTACCCACTCAGAAGCTATGCTGTAAGACGTGCTCGATTATGTTGACTGGGACATGCGACATCAACGAGTTTACGGGTGTAGCAGTTAACTAGTGCTAGTGGAGGAGATCATCCCCACAGTGGGAATGAGTGGACAGATCTATCCGTGTCTACAAAGAGGCATGATACAGCAGCCGTTGTGCAGTCAGAGATGCCAAATGGGGTACTGGGAGTGTCCGGAGTCTTGCTTACATCGCTGAGACACACAAAGCATGTGGCATTGACTGTGCACCATCAGGGACTACAAAGGTGTTTGAGAGGCTGCTTAAGAATATCATCTCTCCTCTATCCCAAGTTCCACAGACCTGCTCCGTTTCGCCTATCGACCCAACAGATCCACAGAGTATGCCATATCCCATGTCCTGCACAACACTCTCAGCCAAGTGGACAAGTAACAGGGTAACTATGTGAGACTGCTGTTGTAGACTACAGTTTAGCATTCAACAAAATAGTGCCAGTCCGACTGTACACATAGCTGAGGGACCTAGGACATAACAGCTGTGAGTGTACGGGTGCTGGACTTTCTCACGGGTAGATCTCAGGCGGTGAGGCTGTGGGTTCTGGAACTTAGGACATAAAAGCATCAAGTATTTCCCCATGGAAAGCTGCACATCAGGTGAGAATCTGATGAAGTGTTGTGTGCAAAATGATCAGCATGGACATTTGCTTCTCTCTTAACCACACATTGTATACAGCAGGAGTGAGCAATGAAAATAATTTGCAAATATTTATCTGTGTACGTCATTTATCATAATAAAGTGTGTATTTGTCACAATAAATCACTCCAGAGACCAGGTAGTGCTGAGTATGACATTAGTGTTCCATGAAATGTGTCTGAGCAACTGAAGGAAACCTACCAGTTGGAAAGGTACAGCAGGTACATAAGAAAAAAGCATGAAGCAATTTTATATTTTTAGATTGTGTAGTACACATTTAACAAATTGGAACCTTCTTCACAGACATGTACATTATTGATTTTTATTAAACACGTATGTTTTCAGTACTTTAGGGAATCACTTCCAGAAGGCAAGTGACATCTACACCAGGTAAAAAATCAATTGAACTAAACCACAAAACATTTTTCTTGTTGAAGTAACTTAAAGATGTTATTAGTGTTTCAGTGATGCTTATTGTGTTCTTGTTTACTTTTATGTCTTGTCCACATGCTTTCAATGACCTCCTAGCATCTACAAAGTCACATGTTGACGTTATCCTGAAACCTCATATTCTAAGACATCATTAAATGCCTTTTATTTCCTAATTGCAGAGCTACTACACAATGGTGAATACATCTGTCGTGGACTACTCCTTGGTAATGAA
Organism: Rhabdalestes septentrionalis; assembly: GCA_037832545.1. Classification (NCBI taxonomy): domain Eukaryota; kingdom Metazoa; phylum Chordata; class Actinopteri; order Characiformes; family Alestidae; genus Rhabdalestes; species Rhabdalestes septentrionalis. The sequence continues at coordinate 7,419 of JBBMFX010581605.1, read as the reverse complement.
TTTAACAATGTATCATTGTTTAAAAGAACGTCATGCTGGAATGACTGTGACCTGTGCTGTAATGCTGCTCAGCTTCTTCCTGGGGGCACCTGTTCATTCTTGGATGCTTTGGTTTTATCTCCGTGGCGGCTGGAAAGTCAAACCCACTCAGGTGTTTTTTTTAAATCACACACTTCTGGATCTCATCTTTTGCGTTCAGTGTGCTTTAGAGATGCTGAAATTGGCGATCTTTCGAGGTGGACAGGTTTGGAGCGAAAGCTACATTGTTTGTGTCCTGTGCTTTGTTGGCAGATCCCTGATGCAGATCTGCATTTGTGTTGAACAGTATCTGGCAGTGATTCATCCAATATTGTTTTTAAAATATAATGGAATCCAGTACAGGATTGCATCAGCTCTGCTAGTCTGGTTCACCTTGGCTGGATATGCAATATATATGTTTTTTGCAAAAATATTCCCTGAACCTTTTTTCTACTTTGTCTTTTTGACCGCAGTGGCTGTGATCTCGTTTTGCTGTGTGTCTGTCCTGCGTGCCCTAAAACACCCAGGACCAGGAGACACACAGATCTCAGTGGAGAGAGGTAGAGGTGTAGGGAACCAACAAAAGAGGAATGCATTTAAAACCATATTTTCAGGATTACTTGTAATCCTGTTTTCCTACCTCCCCCAGGCATCCCTTAGCCTTTTTACGGTGGACCTAGAATATTTTCTTTGTGATATTGTTCCAGGTTTGAACACTCTAGTCTCCTTTGGTGGGATGATCACACCATTTCTGAAAATGCACAGAGAAGTTCATCTTAAATGCTTGAACCCTGAAAGGGGAAGCAACGTGAATAGATAAGTGGGTACTCTGGTTTAGCCTCAAATCACCCATCATGGCACATGAGTCTACATGTAATCTCCAAAATTGTACTGAATGCCTCATCTTTAGGTGGGGATTAATATAAGTCTTTATAATTAATTTATTTAATTATGTAACTAGAAATGCACTGTGCAGTGCTTTTGGAACTGAATTTGTAGTTACAAAAGAATATACGAAAGTAGATTTGAAACTGCCGATACTTCTTATTAAGTAAATGTTCAGGGCCCTACTGGTGTGTGTTTTCAAGTATTTATTAACAAAAATGTTGTACTACACATTTCTGGACATAGTCTATTCAGGTGAATGCAGAAACACTAAATTCTATAAGTAAATTACAATATTATCTCTCAAAGATATTTCAGTTCTGTTATACCTAAAAGAAGCAGATATTAACCTAAGTGCCTGACATTCTAGTGTGCTGTCTCTGATACAAAAATGGATATCATGAAGTTGTAAACTAGAATTATTATACCCTTTCAGTTTCACCTATTGATCATCATTATGTATAATTTTCACGCATAATGATTGAGCAGTTAACCATCCCATTGTGTGTTTTATATATTTGTGTGTGTTTGCCTATTATAGAAACTCTGTAATGAATTCTGTGTGATTTTTCTATTCCTCACTTAAGCACTGAAAAGGGACTGTTTTGGAGAATGTAACTATAGAGTTCCTGTTGTCGCAGTTTCTAGCACTTTACTAGTTCATTAAAGGCAACGCTTAATGTAAACAACAATGTATGTTCATTTTCGAACAAATTCTTTGTAAGACTTTGGTCTGCTGTGTGACTGGTTCCCTTGCTGCAAGAATTAAACCACTGGTATACTTTGACTCTGTTTCATGGTGTGGTCTTTTAAACAAGAGTCCTCTGGAATTTTAATAACCTAAACCATCGATAATTGCAGTTCCATCATGTTAATATTTTTTAGTTGTTTCAGATTCATTTTAATTTGAATGTGAAGGGTAATCTATATGTACTTCAAATATATCACTGTCCTTGTTATATAGGTTGTGATAAATGTACAAATTATACTGGTAATAACTGAGCTCATTTATTTTTATATTTGTAAATGTCAAGTCGGGTGACCACAGGAATGAGGTGCAGGATTTCATCATTTTGCTTTTATTTTATTTACATACCAAAACAAACAGGCACAAGGGCCTACAAACAAATAAAACAGAACGATGGACCGCAACAGAATGATGGACCGCAACGCATCTACAAACACAAATCCTTTGTTATTAAAAAATAAAACCAAAACCAATGAACAGACAAAAGTACTTAACCCTAACACAACCCTGCTGTGACTATACAAGTAAACCCCATCAATCCTTAAGTACAAAACATATAAGTAACACAATGGGGGTCTTTTTAAAGTGATTTGCTATTAGGTCCACCTACTCTAAATATACCATGCAACACAATGCATTCTGATCGATGTGCTGGAAAACCTCCCAGGAGATTGTTTCTTGAAATTGCAAGAAAATTGCATCTGTTTTGATACGATATTTTAGTTGTTTCTGAGCATATTGAATACAGATCATGCATTGACCAGCTTAATTGCACCTAGAAAAATGAATCCCTCTTTCTGGCCAATCATATTCATTGTGAAAGAAACAGGCTTTATTACATTACATAATTGCAGGGAACCCTCTAGAACAGTCTTTCGAAACAATGCAGTATGCACCTAGCCAGCCACCATCCGCTGGACAGCTTATGAAAACACTTATCAGAACATATTTGGTAAGATCTCACAACCTGCTGGTTATTATCTTGTCTCTTTTTGAGGCAGAATCTTTTTTCTCAGAAAGAAAGGGATTTGCTAACATACAGCTTAAAACACCAGATCTTGACAAACAGTGAGCCTGCAACAACTTATGACAGCTGCAAGAACTGCTTATTGATTATTTTTAAACTGCCAATAAGCTAAATAACAACCTGATTGTGAGTCATTCATAAACGCTTTGCAAGCGTGGACTTACTGTAAAGTGGTACCTGTTTTAGCGGTCTTCCATTAACGCAGAATAAAAATCATATCCATAATACATTTTATTTATATAGCACCTTTCATGCATTTGAATGCAGCTCAAGGTGCTTTACATAGAGTACATTAAGAGGTCAACAATAAAAAGAGCAGTAAAATAAGCAATAAAAAACAGCATTAAGATTTAAATATGAAAATTAAATAAATATAATATAATGGGCACAAAAAGAGTCAATCAACACAATAAGGGAACACTCCAACCAAGAACACAATGAATCATCAGACAAGAGGCTACCAACTAAAAGCAAGGGTACAAAAGCGTGTTTTCAGCTGCTTTTAAACAGCGGGAGGAGGAACATCTACGGGCAACTTGTTCCCCTATCTTTGATCCATGAAAACAAAGGCTGCCTCTCCATATTTCTTGTATTTTGTTTTTGGAATATTTGAAAAAGCCCGACCCTGATTTTATTTAACCAAATGTTATCCCAGGAGACTTGTTTTATTAAACTCTTTACAGACTGTGTAGGAAACTATTAACCAATTGGAAATTGGGATCCCACAGCGTACTGGAACACAGTCTAAGGAAACTTTAATTTGCAAATATTCTCATTTATACTTTACTGGTTTTAAATAGCAGGTGTGATTTTGTGACTTCAGTGAATCACTCTGAAACTCAGGACAACGTGCAGGATCCCAGAAGCATCTACACCAGGTGAAAATAAAATGATAAATCCTGCTTCTTCCCAAAAAACAGAAAATAAGTATGTTCCGACTGTGCTTTTTCTTTCTGTACATTAAATTAATCTGAAATCTCACAGTGAAGCAACTAACTGCTGCATTTTCTTTTCCCATTACAGTATTACTACAAAATGGTAAATACATCTGTCTTGTATAACAGCTCCACGGTTGTTCCTTTCAGTTTGTATGAATGTATAAATGAACATCATGGAGGAATTATTGTGTCCTGTATTGCACTGCTACTGTGTTTCTCCCTGGGAACAACAGCTCATTCTTATATCCTCTGGTTTTATCTCCGTGCTGGCTGGAATATCAAACCCACTCTGGTGTTTTTTCTGAATCACACATTTCTAGATCTCTTGTACTGCATTTATTGTATTTTGGAGCTACTAAATTTGCTCATTTTCAAAACTGACCGGTTTTGGAATGCGACATTTATGTTTTTCTATCTAAGCTTCGTCGGCAGTCCTCTGATCCAGATCTGCATTTGTTTTGAACAGTATCTGGCAGTGCTTCACCCAATATTCTTTTTGAAATATAAAGGAGTCCAGTACAGGATTGCATCCGCTTTTCTAGTCTGGCTGACTGCAGCTGGATATACTGTATATGTGGGGTTTACTGGAAATCTTCATAACCCCTTTTTCTACTCAGTCTTCTTGACCACTGTGGCTGTGATCTCGTTTTGCTGTGTGTCTGTCCTGCGTGCCCTGAAACACCCAGGACCAGGAGACACACAGATCTCGGTGGAGAGAGGTAGAGGTGTAGGAAACCAACAAAAGAGGAATGCCTTTAGAACCATCTTATCAGGATTACTTTTAATCATGTTTTCCTACCTCCCCCCAGCATCACTCACCTTTTTTACTATGGCACAAACTGATTATAAATTATTTCATTGTAATATTGTTCCATTAATTTACTCCATGAGCATTTTAGGAGTGATGATCACGCCACTACTGAAAATGCACAGAGACGGTCATTTTAAATGCATAAATAATAAATGGGGATGTAATGTGAACAGATGAGTAGGTTCTCTGGTTCTAAAGAACTTGATGATGCAGTGTTCACATCAGTATAGATGTAAATGGGGATGTATATCAGTCAGCTGTTTCTGGGCTAACTTACAAAAGTGTATTTGAAAGCAGAAGTCTAACACAATGGATTTACATGTCTTTTACTCCTAAATTGCTGAACTGGCACTTCACATTTTGATTATTTTATCATGCAACTAATTTAGGCTAGCAGCTGTAAAGAACATCAAAATATTAACTCAGTTCAGTCATTCCTACATTCGTTTTATATATATATATATATATAGTTGGACTGTGTTGTGTTAGTTACTGAAATGCAATCATTTCTTTTAGAAGAATGTTGTTCATGAAATATGTATCATATAATAAACTTAATTGATGACTGTTAAAACACTGCAAACGTTTGCATTGTTTTTTAGATCACTTTTAATACTGATTGTAAGCAAGGTTTTATGTGTTACATATATTATTTTCTATCACTAGCTTTTTAATATAGTTATGTTTATTTGTAATATGTTGTATTGCAAAATTGTTTCATTCATTTTTATTTTGAAAATGTGTTGCTTTTTTGTGCTCTTGGTTGGTTTCTGTGGGGATCCGAAAATATTTATTGCAGAGCAGTACATGCTTTTTGTAATTTTATGTGTTTTTTATTAAATGTAAAGCAAATGTGTATTCTGCATCTATAATTGATATCAAATTTATAAATTCACGTATCAATTTAAAATTTCTGAATAAATGGTATTCAGGTGTTTCTCACAAAGTTGCTGAACTAGGTCATGTGCTTCTTGAATGGATTAAGCTCAATTTTTGCTGGACAGAATGTAACTGTTTGAACTCCATGAACCCATTGTGGGTTAATTTGCAAAACCTTTAGTCCCAGACTCATAACTCGTGAAAGGAATAACACAGAAGCTTGATACACATACCTCTGAAATTGAGAAGACTTACGCTGTATGATCTCATGTGCGATGAAGCCTCATGTACAATAAACTCTTTCTCTATATATATTTTATATTTTTTAATGGTGCTGTATTATGTTTATAATTGTTGGGTGAAAGTGTTTATATATTATATAACAATATTATATATTATATAATATTAACTATTCTGCACATTGGACATTTACCACAATTTACTGAACAGAATTTTCTTCTCGAAATAAAAGGAAAATGTTACATTTCACTAAGCGATAACTAGAATTTGTTTATAAAAATGATAAAGTTTTTACTTGCTATTTTCACATCAAATTTCATAAATAAGTAGCAGTGAGTCTTCTGAAATAAGTCAACTTAAGGCATGAATGTCTAGCTAATGGAATTAAAATGTTATAGCCCAGTAAATAAAGGGATGCAAAATACTCATAAATGACCCAGAGTTCAAAAGGTTAATCAGATATTTGCCTAACCACATAAAACTAACGGAGTTGAGGTTAATCATTTTAGGTTTACAGTTTTTATGACACAATAGCGTGAGAAACTGTTTGGTACTTCATCAAAGTGCAGTACTTCTATTGTATCTATTGTATTGTATCAATGGTATCATATAAAACTTTTATCTTTTCTTGTTTACACATAATTTATTTGCTGTCTCAAAAAATGTATTAGTTAACTTTATCAATACGTCCTTTATGTATTTTAAAAACAAGAAGTGCTAGATATTACACTGTTACTAAAAGGAGAAATCGCAAACAATAAAGATCACTTCACACATTATCCTCTTGAGATTCTATTATTTTAAACACAGTTTAAAGAGTACATTTGAACAGGTTTGCAAAGTTTAACATTATTTGTGTTTGGAAATTAAGCAAACTCTTCCAGCATGCATAGTTCCTTAATGTATCAGGCTTGTCAATTAACAAATGTAAAGAGTTCAACCTTGTACGTATATGTATATTTTTACAAATATTTGAGCCCAGTCCTTCATCAGTGTTTTTGAGGAAGTTTCGAGGGAAAAGTTGTCATAATGAATTGCATTTTCAAAAGAAGGATTTCACTCTCAAAAAGATTGCAGAAATGCCCGTTCCATACTCGACATTAATGGCTTGTTCTGACATTCATCATATTTCTAAAATCAATTTTAATGAATAAAATGTTTATATGATGCAGACAAGGGACAAATAGAGACATCCCTTACAGCTTCTATCCAGGTTGATGGCTATAATTGAGAGCACAGTCCAAATAACCTACTTTTAAAGCAGACTCTGCCTGCACTGAACAGGTTCCATCATTAATGGACAATACAGTTAAGAATGACTGGTACCTACATGATGTCCGCATTTTTATCTAATAGGTGACAATTGTCCACATACTGACTCGAAACAACTGCTAATTACTGTACTGTTGCAGTAAAGAGTTCTCACCACACTAAGCACCTCTCCTTGACCCTACTGAGGAGTTCTTCTCAACACAAAGTTAAAATGTGTGTGATCTTTACAGCAATTTCAAGGCTGTGGGTGTTGGTAGTGAGGATATCGCAGCATTTATTCTTTCCCCATGGAAAGGAGCACGTCAGGTGTGATCCTGATCAAGTGATGTGGGCACAATGATTAGCATGGAAACTATTTGCAAATATTCACAAAGTGTATATTACTGAAAATCTATTTAATGATGACGCGTGTTTTCATCACTATAAATCACTCCAGAGACATATATACCAAGTACTGCTGAGTATGACTCTGGTGTTCCATGTAATATGTCTGAGCAACTGATGCAAAATTAACACAGGTACATAAGAAAAAAGCATAAAGCATTTTTAGATTGCGCAGGACACATTTAACAGATTGGAAACCTCTTCACATTATATTATA
>JBBMFX010581577.1:0-14004 GCA_037832545.1 Rhabdalestes septentrionalis | reverse complement strand
TCTGTCACCTACGTCTACCCAAGTCTATTCTGCTCCCGAGTTAGTAAGATTTTCCCTCAAGATCTTATACCCAAAATTATGTAAGATGCGACCTTGCTTACCCACTAAGGGAGTCACTCTAGTCTAAACATACTTTGTTATGAACAAATGGATATCACATCTGACCCTCGAAGCTAGGTGTCCCTGAGTCAAACCAAAGTGTTCGTACATCTAATCATATCAACACGAACCTGTAGAGACTTGGAGCCTCAGAAACTAGGAATATAGAATAATGAAATGACTGAAACTGTATAAATGGATACAGAATGAAACACTCATTCAAAAGAAATTAAAATACATTATAAAATAAAAGAATAAATGCTAATTTTTCCACGACAATGTTTAAAGGAGAAGGCGTCTTTTATTCTGCCGAACCACTTCAGGTTAGGGGACAGATTGTCATTCTGAAAAGCCCGGAGCTTCACGAGGACGTGTCCCATTAACAAAGTTTTCACAAAATAATGCAAAACACTTCAGGAGAGAATGATGGAATGAAGATGCACACTCATTGTTTCTGTGCTGTGTATTGCCGTAGGGGTGTAAGGGAAAATATCTAAAAGAAAAATAATGGAGCATAAGGCAAAAATATCTTAAAAGCATAACCATAAAACATAGATTTTAAATTAAAGTCCCCTTCCCCTTTTGTACCAGGGCCGGTCACACAATGTTAATTATTTAGTTATCTGAACATTCCACTAATATGAGCATTGTATAAGGAGTAATTAAATGGGTAATTAAATATAATCATAAAGTGAATGTTTATTTTTCCTTTGAAATGAGTTCCCTTAGAATATAAGGGAATTTTTTTTTTCATTTACAAGGGTCACAAAGGTTCTGTGTTTTTCACTATTCTGTTGCACCCAGCATTTATTTTATTCATTTTTTTAATGTTTTTCCCACAGAAAGAAAACTGTCACCTGCAAGTCTTCTTGTGTTGCTGCTCACCTAAGTGCACAGTTAAAATTTGCTCCATCAGTGGATGCCACTAGGATTTTTGTGGCCCAGAGAGGAATATGTGGCACTGCTGATCTCAGGAGAGGTTTATTAATCAGATGCCCCAGTCTTCAGAAAACGTTCTCTGCTAACCTTCTCTCCAATACATCATCTCAAGGATAAGCATAACAAAGGACACCTTACCAGCACTCAGAGTCAAAAAGCACATTCATACAGGAGAGAAATGTTATTACTGCTCAGTGTGGGAAGAGTTTTAAACAACTAATTTATCTACAAACACACCAGTGCATTCATACAAGACAAAAACTATATCACTGCTCAGAGTGTGAAAAGAAATTAATAGAGATGGATACTCCCAAACACCAGGACAATCACACTGGAGAGAAACTGTATTACTGCTCAGAGTGTGGACATAATTTTAGTCTGAAGAATACTCTCAAAAGACACCAGCGCATTCACACTGGAGAGAAACCGTATCAGTGCTCAGAGTGTGAACAGAGTTTTAGCCTGAGCAGTTCTCTCAAAAGACATCAGCGCATTCACACTGGAGGGAAACTCTTTCAGTGCTCTGAGTGTCAAGAAAGTTTTAAACTAAAGAGAAGTTTAAAAAAACACCAACGCATTCACAGTAAAGAGAAACCGTATCAGTGCACAGAGTGTGAACAGAGTTTTACGAAGAAGGGTAACCTTCAAAGACACCAGAGCATTCACACTGGGGAGAAACCGTATCAGTGCTCAGAGTGTGGACTGGGTTGTAACGATCTACATCATTTAAAAAGACACCAGCGGATTCACACTGGGGAGAAACCGTATCAGTGCTCAGAGTGTGGACAAAGTTTTAGTCAGAAGGATACTCTCAAAATACACCAGCGCATTCACACTGGAGAGAAACCGTATCAGTGCACAGAGTGTGAACAGAGTTTTACGAAGAAGGGTAACCTTCAAAGACACCAGAGCATTCACACTGGGGAGAAACCGTATCAGTGCTCAGAGTGTGGACTGGGTTGTAACGATCTACATCATTTAAAAAGACACCAGCGGATTCACACTGGGGAGAAACCGTATCAGTGCTCAGAGTGTGGACAAAGTTTTAGTCAGAAGGATACTCTCAAAATACACCAGCGCATTCACACTGGAGAGAAACCATATCAGTGCTCAGAGTGTGGGAAAAGTTTTAGGGATAGCAGTGGTCTCACATCACACCAGCGCATTCACACAGGGGAGAAACCGTATAAGTGCTCAGTGTGTGGGAAGGGTTTTAGTGATAAGACTGGTCTCAGATCACACCAGCTCATTCACACTGGGCAGAAACCATATCAGTGCTCAGAGTGCGGGCATAGTTTTAAAGAAAAGAGATGTCTCCAATCACACCAGCGCATTCACACTGGACATAAACCGTATCAGTGCTCAGTGTGTGAACATAGTTTTAGTTATCAGTGTACTCTCAAAACACACCAGAGCATTCACACCGGAGAGAAACCATTTCAGTGCTCAGAGTGTGGACAGAGTTTTAGTCGAAAGAGTTCCCTCAGATCACACCAGCTCATTCACACTGGAAAGAAACTGTATCAGTGCTCAGAGTGTGGGAAGAGCTTTGGCCATCAGAGTAACCTCAAAAGACACCAGCGTATTCACACAGGACAGAAACCATATCATTGCTTAAAATGTGGATTGGGTTTCCATAAAATGAGTAGTCTCCAAAAACATCAGAGCAGAGACTGTACCAATCTTTAATATGGAAAGAGCTTCATATAGGAAAATGGAAGATGCAAAGATATATTAATACAGCGGGAAAAAATTGTGGGGGTATCTGTCACCTCAAAGGTTCTGTTGACCAAACACCTTTTATCCATGTATAATGTAAACAGTATGCTGTTAAAATATGTGGCATGTGGACAGCCGGGCAATGATTGTGACTGTTTTGAACATTTCTGTAACCTTTTTCAAATAGTGAGGTTTGTTTGTCAATTATTTTTTTGTTTGGCTAGTTTGAAAGAAGCCTAAAATATATTCATGTATATTCATGTTTCTTTTTAGGTGGTCAGACCAAACTTTATAAAAATTACTTATTTTATGCATTTCTTGTTGTTTTACTTAACTAAGTTTACAGACATATGAAAATGATTGTCCAAAAAAATGACCTTGAATCCAGATCAATAAAAATCACAACTTTAAATTTGTCATTTCAGATTCATTATGGCATGGGTTAAAAAAAATTTCATATAGCAGGGAATGTAGGCCACCTGGTTGGTAAGCAAGCTTTGATCAAAATTGTACAGGTCACTTTAATTCAGGCACTTGCAATATAAGGGTACTGCGATAGAGCCAGGAGACTTGTGCCAGACACAAGACCTGGCGGTGATTTCCTAAATACTTGGTTTGCAGGCTTCTGTTGTAGCCCTCTACTGTGTCTGCTATGCCCTGTACAAATAGTTATGATGCAGTTTCACAGAAAAGTCTAGATTTTGCAGTTGAAACATTGTTTTTTGTTCAGATCAAGATCAAAACCTACAACAGTGTTTTAGTGCCACCTTTACAAAAAAAAAAATCTAAGATTATGAGATTAAACTCTAAACTACGAGAATAAAGTCGAAATATCAGGTTCAGTCAGGTTCAGTCCTACTTTAGGTTAAGATTTAGCATTGAGGAAATTCTTTGTCTTTTGGCCCATCGTGCTGATGGTGCTGGCACAGACGACGTGCTTGTACAGAACTTAACTGAAACATCCATGTAAAAATATGTAGAGTTTACCCCAATTTAGTGAGTTTACCCTAAGTACAGCAGTGTTCTAATTGAAATGTGTTAAAACAGTAAAATATCCTGGAAACAGACACATAAATACTGTCCAGAATCACCACAAGCTTTTAGCATGTCAGGATATTATTTCTTAGGATTATTTCAGGATATTATTGCCCCATTTACATGGACACTTTTTTCACTTTTAATCTGATTAAATACAGAAACTGATTAAAAACATCTCATGTAAAGGTTTCAAGTGATCGGAATTAAACTGAATCAGTTTAAAATTTCAATCCAATTAAAAGAGGTGGTTTAGAACCTTATTTTAATTCTCTCGATCGAGGAAACTGCTCATGTAAACAAGCAAACCCATTATTAGAACACTCCCCGTATTCCTGCACATGTGCATGAACTCATGGCTGGTAGCTTCAAGCTAGTAGCCAAATAGAGTTTACCCCTACTGAGTGAGTTTATCTCAGGTGCTGCAGTGAACGAAATCAAACAAAAACTTGTCAATCACTATGTTTTATTGGATACATTAAAACATTGTCTGGACACAGGCAAAGAGGGCCTCAAGGAAAAAAATGGGAGTGTTTCATGTGCCGGTGGTCAGGAAATAAACTGTTCACTTTTTTTTGTGAATGTATCACACAGGCACAGGGACCAAAGAAAAATGTCTGATTGATGGAAAAATTGATTAAACCAGTCCTGTGTCAACTAGCTGTGGATCTACGCTAAATATATTAACTGTGTTGGCCCAAATAGTATGTTGACCCCGCAGTAAAATGCCTGATACACCAGGCAGTCAGTCTGACCCTGCCTGTCTGTCTGAGGGGGGTTTACCAGGTTATTGTCAATGTAAATGAGAGGGCACATTTCTGTCACTTTTATCTCAGCCCTAGAGCAGAAAAGGCTTGGTTTGTCTGGTTGTTTCCCTAAATCAATCATGTGTGTCACTACTGTGAACCATTCTATAGTGTAGTGGTTATCATGTTCACCTCACAACTGTGTATCAAACCTACATTTCTAGTTCAGAATGAAAAATAACATGATGTAGGGCAAAAACTTGGTTCTTTGTTATGTTACTCATGGGTATCATTTATCTTATTTATATTATTCTACTCTCATGTTCGCTTGGTTTCTGTAGCTCTGTTTGCTTGGGAATTTAGACAGCTGGATTAAACGTCTGGATTTTTACACCCATTTTGAATTATTATACTCCCCCAACAACCCAACCCACCAATAACTACAAACACAGATACAAATACCAGCTGCTTTGCACACCCCATAATGAAACCTTAATTGAATGTACTGTGTGTTATATGTTCAGTGAATGGATCAGTCACTGAGCCCAATTTGTCAAATGGAACAGTTAAATAGCATACCATTGGAAAGAACACTTAAAACATCATGATGTATAAACCAGATTGTTTTTTACAAACAAATTTTCAAAGCAACACAGCCACAAAACTCATCTTTTCAACCAATCTTCAACCAGTCTTTTGAAGTACTGTAGTTTTGCATGGAGTAGTAATAAAGAGGCTGAGGGTATGGGAATAAAACCGTCAACCTGAGCATAATTCCAACTTTGATTTTTGCTCTCCTGTACATGCACGTGAACAGTTAGGGCTCAACCTGTGCGAGTGTAATTCCAACCCTTTTTGGAATTACACTCGGAAGTGTCTATTTTTGGGGGGAGTTTTGTTTTTTATAAATCAATGCTATTGGTCACTCTTTACCTCTGTTTGTCTTTTTTAACAAATATTTAACCAATTAAAGACATTAAAACCATTTCTCTTTGAACCGCTCAAACTGTCAGTCAAACTTCACAACTCCACACACTGAGCACCGCGACATTATGTTTTAGCTCATCAGTCAGTCATAGAGCAGAAGCAGATGAACGTCTTTGTCTTGTAAAGGTAAAATATCTTGTTGTTTGAATTAGTGCAATGCTGAAATAAACACTAGAATGTCTATAATGGTTCATATAATGCGTCACCACACCAGTGAGATGTTGACGTAATGTTATGTCACCGTTTTAATGATGGACAAATCCTCAGGTCACGATGCATTTTATGTATTTTATCATGCAGAATTTAACATCTTACACAATTAAGTTAGAGAGAGTGCACAACCAGTTCACAAACTCAGGACAAATAATACACAGCTAACCACCCAAGTGGCAAACGGGTAAAGCTAACTTTACGAGAGGGCCAGGGGTCCGACCTTCGTATGTCACTTGACATATCCGGGATGAATTGACACAGCCAAGATGAGGTCATCGTGCTAATTGCGATGCAGCTAAGTTGGTTCTTCGAGCAGACCTGCCATTGATGATTAGTTTGGCTGGATAGAGTTGTCTAGGATTACTGCACATTTTTGCGTTGGTTTAAATGACAATATGCATCGAGAGTAGAAACACTGATCACTCCTTCAATTGGTTGACAAAATGCCAAAAGAGCGAGCTCTTTTTTTTCTCAAACTGAGCAAAGCTGAGCTTTTATTAGAGGGTTTCAAACTTTAATAAAGATGAACATATTTAATTAATAAAATTAATGTAAAAAAACCTTTAATAAAAATACCAGTAAACACAGCAAATGCTGCTAAACTCGTTAATTGCGATTAATAATTTTTTTTTAAATGACGCATTTAATCATTTAGTCACTTTTGTCAATGCAGTTTCCTGGTAGACCCATTACATTGATGCACAAAAATAGAAGATTCGGAAGAAAGGGTGGGCGGCATGGTAGAACAGGGTTAGCGCTGACTACTGCAGCGTTTATTAATACAATGTATCAGGAAGTTGGGTGGTTACATATGATTGGTAGAAAGGAATGTATACGTTGACCTTGCCATGTTGTTAGGCAGAAAGTTATGCAAATGAGTTTGTAATGTCTTGTTTTTCATAGTGGAAAAACCCTGAAGCATACAAAGAAAGAAACTGCCCCGGATGCAGCTGGGTTGTGAAACCAGACATAGCTGAGGTGTGAATGAAGTATGTAGTAGCAGCAGGATATTGGTTTGTGGTAAGCAAGTTCATCTTGTACCAGAACATTGTGGCTGATATGACAACTATTCTTGGTAAAACACAAGTGATGAAGAAATAAAACGAATTTTTTAAACCAATAAAACGAATTTTTTCAACCTATCAAACACATTAATGCCCATGTCTACTGTTTGATTCTGTCACTCACTAAAACCCTTTTAAAGTACTTGGTGAATAGACTTGTTGGTGCCTTCTCCAGCTACCTTAGCAGGTAGCTGCAGCTTTAGGCCAGGGGTATTCAGGTGGTGTCCGACCTTCACTGGGTGTTTCGGCCCTGAACCACAACACCCTGCCTGTCTGTCTGAGGGGGGATTACCAGGTTATTGTCAATGTAAATGAGAGAGCACATTTCTGTCACCTTTATCTCAGCCCTAGAGCAGAAAAGGCTTGGTTTGTCTAGTTTCTGTTTCGAATTGAAATTCCAGAAATTAAAAGAGCTTGAGTTTACCACATTAATGCCCATGTCTACTGTTTGATTCTGTCAGGGGTCTTCAGGTGGTGTCCGACCTTCACTGGGTGTTTCAGCCCTGAACCACAACACCCTCCAGTCAGTGGGCCCGCAGTGGGTGGCCAGCTCACTGCCCATCTGCCCCTGGCTTCCAGCGTTCCTCCTCTCTTTTGCTCCAGATCCAACATGAGGTACGTTCTGCCTCCTCCCCCATCCGGCGAGCCGCTTGCTTTTTACTATGCTCGTCCGTCCCTATGGCAGACAGGAAGCTCCATGTGGACTTCACTGGGAAGCCCCTACACCCTACCTCTACAGGGAAAACCCATGCCTGCCAGCCCCTGGCTCGGCATTCTTGGGCCATAGGTTGGTATTTTGCAGCCTTCCTTTCGTGGGCTTCCTCACAGCCCTCTTCCCACGGCACTGTCAGCTCGACCAGGATGATCTTCTGATCTCCTGCTGACCACAGCACTATGTCAGGGCGGAGGGATTTTTGCACCACCTCAGGAAACTGAAACCTCCTCCCTAGATCAACCCTCATCTCCCAGGAGCTTATACCGGGTCTTTTCCATTTGGTGGTCTGCACAGGCCTGGCTCCTTCCTTAATGAAGGTGATCGCTCTTCCTACAGTTGTGTGGGCTGGTCTCTTCTTGACTCTCTCCCGCTCTATGGTGTCAGCCAATGAGAGGAGCACTTATTCGTGGCACCATCTATACCGCCCATGGATTAAACATGTTTTACACCCAGAGAGTATGTGGGCCAAGGTCAACATGACCCGTGAAGAAAAGAAAACTCTATAGCTCATAAAACTAAGGATGAATCAATGAATAAAACAGTGAATCAATGGATACAGAGTAAACCTGAATCATTCAAAGGAAATAACCGAATCATATAAAGAATAAATAAGAATAAAGAAATAAATGAATAAAATTATTAAAATGTGAATTTCTTCAACACCATCTACAACACCTTGAAGGATTATGGAGTGCCAGCCTTAACGGTTAAAAAAATCACATTGGATGTTTGGTGGGGCAAAGGTGGGTATATGTGACCATTAATGGCACCAATGCACTGTGGGAGTCCCCATCTATTCTCATTGTAGCCAGCCATCTCTAAAAACTTCCCCAGGTCTGATAAATTAATCAGTTCAGGCACCAGCAAAATCTCAGCAGCAATGACGAATTCGGACACACACCGACACGCAGTTGTAATGCTGACACCAAACAGATGACACACACTCCTGTACTCTGACCTAGTTGCCAGTTTCCATAACGCTATGGCCACTCTCTTCATCAGAGGAAAGCACTCACAAAATCTCGTGTCTTGTTTTTCCATCAGAGGGCTGACTTTGTTAAAAAGATATATGAACGTATATATAAAGCCTGGAATTATCATATCCCACCACTCACCAGCTCTGCTCAAGACCCAAACAGATGGACTGCGGTGGTGACAAGCGTGCATGATTTGAAATACACATAGGCCCACATATTAATTAAACAATCGTTCTGTTTATCACATTCATTTTAAAGGATGTAGACCTTACATGGTCCACGTACTAGGCTACATGGTTCATGTCATATGTAGCCTATTATCTGTATTGTACATTGCTTTGGATAAAATCGTCGGCAAAGAACCCATAAACATATCAGTAGTATCATTAGCCTATTACCTAGTAGGCTAGCAATTTTTTTGCCATCTGTATTCCTATTCTTACTTGTTAAATGTTTAGGCTTATAGCTGGGTTTTAGACAATTCTGTGTTAATGTATTATCTGTGTTGTACGTCGTTTTGCACAGCAAGAACTTTGCAATAACAAATAGGCTAAAACATAACATAAACATACCATAACGGCAACAGGAGTGACACAAGGCTACATATTTACCATTTTGCGTCGCTTCAGAGTTCCTTCAGAAGATAAAATGACCTCCCACACTCTACGTATTTTCTCTGCAGTCCGCCGCCTTGTTTCTTTAAGTGTTGTCTGGTAAGCCAGTTGTCTCCGTTTTGTGGCAAACAGCCACAAACCAAGGATAAGAAATAAAATCCCTCTGATTTCATCCATTCTGACGAATGTAATGTCTGTAATGATTTACCTCAGTTTAGAGCGCTCCGCTAGCGCTGCTTCTCAGAATGTAAGGTCGCTATAGAAACCAGTTGTAGTGTAAACTGAACAGAGTAGAACCGAGCCGAGCCAAGCTGGTACCAGCTAGTGGAAACCCCCCCCCCACAAGAATGGTACTGGGTATCAGGTACCAGGTACCAGATTTTAGTAATGGAAAAGCATATAAAGCGAGTAGAGTCGAACCGAACTGAGCCGGTACCAAGCAGTGGAAAAGCACCATTAGTATAGATCAGGAAAAAAACAATTATTTCATCTGTCTATGGTGACATTTATCATTGAGTGTGCAGGGTGTTCTGGCAAGTGCTCACTTGTGCTCCCGGTTTGTCTGCTTCACACCCGGACCGTTCCTTTTGACGTATTGGAATTCTGCAAGCGATATTCTCAAACCCCTGAACTCTTCCACTGAACACTGAAACTTTCTTCATGCCCATCACAATAATGTCGCTCATCAACTATTTATGTCTTACCAGAATGTTTATCACCTGGCAGAACCTCTGCTGGTGTAGGCTTCTAGAAACACAGATGGCCTACACCTGTCTTTACACCTGTTGGATACTATAGACTAGCCAAGCATTTACAAAAAACAAACAAAACAATGTATGCTTCTTGTTTTTCTCTAGCAAAATAAAACAAATGTTTGCAAATCAAATTCACCTTTTGTCTGTTTTCCCCAACACTTTTCACTTTTAAACTTCAATTTAACACTGTAGCTTCAGGTATCATGCAGGATCTTACTTGCGTTATTAATTAATGTCAGTACGTAAAATTGATTTAGCATACGAGTTATTTGAGTCACAAGCTCCGTCATGGAACACATTAAACTCTTAAGTCAAGGCATCACTGTATATCTTACCAACAGCTCAAGAACTCACTAACAACCAACTAAAAGTCTATTGCAATCATACTAAACCAACTACCCTACAAACCAGCTGGAAGACCAGCCGCATTGCCACACTACAGCATTTACACAGTAGGCATTATTAGTAACACCTGAGAATGTGTGGAACTCCATTTGACAGAATTTTTTCTGTCCAGCAGCGATGAATACGCACATCTACTCCTGGGTTTACATTTCATCTGAGAAGCAGCTTCCTTAGAAGGTGATGCTTACTGACCTTGACTGACACATTGGCTTTTTTCCTCAGGCAAGGTAAACATGTATCTGAATGTATGTGTATGTGTGTGTTTCGTGTTTGTTGTTGACACACTGCTCAGTACACTCATGACACCGTGTATGCATCCTAAACTCAAGCAATGAAGTCACAAATGTCATGTTGTTTAGAATAGATGTGGGACAGAATAATACTATGCTGTATTATTTTAAACGAATGCTTTCTATATTAACTTAGCGGATCCATGGGTGCCATCTGTGTTTTTTTCCACACCATGGTGGTCTGCGCCCTGAATGTGTTTTTCCTGTCCTTTACTGTCTTTGACGTCATGATTTCCATGCAGGTAACCATCAATACTCATCCACATAAACACAGCTTTCTCAGATTTCTACGTTTGTTTACATACAAGCATGGTCTCACCTTTACCTTCAGAATGTAGGTGTGTATCTGTGTGTGTGTGTGTGTTGGGGTTTGGCTATTTTCCCATGGACCAGGAGCATTCAACCAACTCTATAAATACAGGGACTGACCTTCAAGATTTTCTCAAACCATCTTCTCTGGATTAAGTATTAAACCACCCCCCAATTCCTTGCTTTTTTTGTCTTCTAGGCAACCATGACGGAGGCTTACGCATGTTCTCTTTGTGCAGAGGTTCTCCGGGACCCCGTCACCATCCCCTGTGGGGACACCTTCTGCCTGGACTGCATTAAAATCTACTGGGACCAGGCCGACCACGTCGGCATCTACAGCTGCCCGCAGTGCCGGGCCACCTTCACCCCTCGGCCGGTCCTGCGGCGGAACATGCCGAACGTTGGCTCAGCTGGGACTCACTCGCCGTTGCCGGAGCTGGCACCCTTCCCGTATATGAAGCGGGACGTGCTATGCGACTTCTGCACGGGCCGGCGGAACCGCGCCATCAAGTCGTGCCTGGTGTGCCTGGCCTACTACTGCGAGACGCACATTAAACCCCACTATGAGTCAAGCACCTTCAAGCGGCACAAACTGGTGGATGAGACGGGTCACCTGGACCGCAAGATCTGCCCCCAGCACGAAAAAGGCCTGGAGCTCTTCTGCCGTACCGACCAGATGTGCATCTGCGTCCTCTGTACAGTCAGGGAGCACCGCAGCCACAACATGGTCAGTGCCGAGGAGGAGCGCACCGAGAAACAGGTGACAGACCAGAGCTCATCGTACTGTTTATTAAACCATTAGTCTTTGCGTGTTACTTTATCAATATGTCCAATTATTATACTCAAAGGTCATTCTATGTGCTTTACAGGAATAAAACAAAGATATTCATATGTCAGGAAGCAGTCAAATAGAATAACAGATTTAAAAGAAGCCATCAAATATGAATACAAAGATTGAAAATGTGATGGAAATGCAGATATTTAAAGGAAGGAAAAGGAAAATGCAGCTTTTTAAATCTACAGTTTACTGCAGATCTGATATTGATGGGCAGTTAGGGGTATGTTCGTTACCCTACTACCAGTTGACCTGCACAACAATAACTGCACACATATATCTGGGTCAGATCCATTTAACAGGAGATATCTGTAATAACATTTGTCTACTTTTCTGCAAATTCAGAAAAGCAAATTTCATGTTTAACTGTTTAAATGAAACTGTTTAAATTAAACTTGGAAAGTAATGACACAGAGCAACATAAGACAACATTTGCCTGGACAATCTTGTGAATCTGGATTGGATTAAGATGATCAGCAGATCAGCTTGTTTCTTGAAAAACTGTAATTCAGCCTGTAATGTTCTCAGAGGAGCAGGAACACAAACACAGTAAAATCCCACAGTAGTGCCTGTAAAGTGCAAATGACCACAAAAAGGGCTCGATATGCTCATTCCATATATAATGGTGTTTCACTGTTTTTGGCTACAAGAGGTATGTAGTTGCTTACCCCACAGCTGCTTATCCTTTCGTAAATCACCTGATTTCAAAGATTCATATTTTTCAGATCAAAGTTTATATTTTCCCTATGTGAGGAAACTTCTGAGCTATAGGTGAAAGTACCACTCAGTCATGGGGCGAGTTGTAACAGTGCCTAAATGTCAAGTTAATCCATGCAAAACATTTTTACAAATGTTGTTTTCCACTGTAGCTATATATTTTCTAAAAAACAAACATGATTTATAAAAAGAGAGCAGGTCAAAAAAAGTGTGATCAAACTATATTTCATTTCATTGTTTATTAATATGTGCAAATAATTATCCAAAAAAGTGAACAGCTCTGGATCTGATTTGTGGTGCTTTAAGTTGTGGTTGCATGTGTAAGGATGGTCTATATCTTTTATCTCACTGCACTGAAGGCCAGCATTAGCAATGCTAATGACAATTTAATATATTTAACATCTGGCACAAACCTACATACACTTTTATAAAGGCAACAAGCAGGAGTGGTCAAAAGGCTGCTGTAGACAAGGTGTCATCATAAACATTTATATTCCTGCATGTTAGTTATCACAAAATGTGCAAAAGTCTTAAACCCTTATGCACATGTTTTAAGACATTTTTCTCAGCATGAGATAAAGTGTCTTTCTAGCAAAATTTACAACTGAATACTTGGAAACAAATAAGAAAGCATTAAAAAGTCATTTTTAATTTTGTGAGCTGGTGAGGAAAACAAAGGTTTGGTTCCAGATTTCTCCAGTTGTTGTTTGGATTTGTGAAACTCCATCGGCAGCTTCTAAATAAATTTAACGAAAACCTGGTTGAGCTGGACCAGGTTTCAGATGGAAACTGCAAGTAATAAAGTGGTACCCTTCTTTCACAGATGAACTCACAACAACACATAGTGTGAACAACGTAAAATTCTTTCTCTGCATTTACCCCGTTCACATGGTGAGGCAGTTACCAACGTAATGCCCCAAACATTCCAGATCATTCTAAGGCACCGCTGGGATTCGAACCCGGGATCTCCTGTTTACTAGACAGGCGCTTTAACCAGCTAAGCCACGGCGCCCTACTTCTACAAGCAAGGAAAACATAGAAATTGAACATAAACCACTATGTACTGTGTTGTTATTTGTATTTATTCGTTGTAATTTTATTTCGTATGTTTATTAATACTAGTGAGAAAAAAACGCAAGTTTTTAATTGTTTACGCGGGTTTCTACATCATGTTTTTTAAATGGGAAAATTTCACTCTAGAGAAAAAAAAAGTATCAAGTATAGTTTTAGTTATTGCATGTGCCTTAGACTTTTGCAGGGTACTCAATTCCTGCTACTCGTTTTTTATCTACACGTTAAGTCTGTAAGAGGGACTGCATCTCTTCGTCATTACACTTAAAGTTAGTTTAGGTATTAAATTCAGCAAGCGAAAAGCAGCACACATACACACACACAAGCTCACATGCTGAATATCTTCCAGAAGGTTCTGGTGGTCACCCAGTCCCAGGTCCAGCACGTCGTCCAGGAGAGAATGAAGGAGCTGCAGGAGCTCCGACACAATATAGAGGTCCTGAAGGTGAGTTCATTTATCACAGTATTGCCAAGACATTTGTAACACATTTCCAGACACGCTTAACGATGTTTT
>JBBMFX010581560.1:0-14004 GCA_037832545.1 Rhabdalestes septentrionalis | reverse complement strand
CATTATATTTTAATTATCAACTGTTTTATCCCTACTGTAGACTGCATTTGTGTGTGTGTGTGTGTGTGTGTGTGTGTGTAGATCACTAAATAGTGAAAGCAACGTTTGACAGTAATACATTTTTTTCTGCAGGGCCCTCACATCGGTTCAGAGAAGCTTCCCACGGGCTAATATCCCTCTGGACATGCTGAGCCCAGCCATTGATCAAGGCATTAGTGTGCTCAACTACCTCCGTACCTGGGAGGGCAAAAGTATGTGCAGCAAACACTGCCTCTCACTGTCTGTTACAAACTTCTCTTGTAACAATGCTATTACTCATTATTTAATTACTGTATCAGCCAGAAAAGTCACTCATCAGGCATTTGCCCAGCTGGTGTTGGTCACTAATTGGCAGGCAGACTGCTTTAATCCCACAGAAAGCAGAGCCTGCGGGGGCTCGCTGTTGTCTTTCACAATTAGTCACAAGAGGAAACAGAGCAGACAGAGGAGCTGATTTATTGTGTAACTTTAATAAAGATTCCCTACATCCTGAATCTTGTGTCTCATCTGTACGTTTCAATGGTTCTCTTTTCTATTCATGAACAGATGGAACCATCTCTCTTGCTGATGTGTTGATGCCATTTGACCAGTCTCTAATTAGGCCTGAGATTTACGGCCTGATCCAACATCTCCAGATCCCTCTGGATAAGGTAAGACAAAATGTTACTATGCTTATCAAAGTACCAGTGACCTGCTCGGCTAACCAACCCTCACATGTTTCAGACTCATATTCATTTTACCCAGAATGTCCCGAGTCCAAACAGAATAGACTCATGTTCCCGGAATGTATATTTGAGGACCTTGTTGTTGGTTTCTACAGGTGACTGTGCTGTTCAGCAGAGAGGCCTTCCGTAGCTTTCTGTGTTCCAGTAGTGGTGGCACCCCCTTCTGTAACACATCAGAAGCTGATATGGTATATGGATGGATTAGCCAAGAAAAGGTCACTCTGCAGGTAAATTCTGCTTTTACAAGCTATTGCTTTTCATTATAAAAGACTTCTGTACCTAAAGGGAATATATTCTTCCACACACAAGTTATTTTGTCCCCCTTTAACTGATTACCTTGTATGCTTGAACCAATAATGTCATTATTTTATGAAAAAGGACTAAATTTGTATGCATTTCAGATATATTAAAACCATTCCATTCATTTAGATGCAAAGATTATTTTTGTTCGATGCCGTACAATATTCCCACAGGCATGGCTTCATGTGCTAATACCTCATTAGGTGACTTGCGAGGAGACACACAAACACCCAGTGTGTACTGTTACTTAGGAAACAGGTGCAGGCAGGCAACTGCTAAGCATGCTCCGAGATTCACATGTCTCCCAGCTCTCCAGAGAGGCTCTATTAGCACCGTCTTTCAGTGTGGGAAAAACACTGCCATGTTTGTGAACCCATGGCTTTCTCTTCCTCATCCCCCAACTGTTCCTTGGGGCTTTGAAATAGGGATCTGAGTATGAAGAAAGATTCCAGCTTTTAAGAGACCACCTGTAATGGTCGCTCTGTTGCATTTTTTATATATTAAAAAAAGAAAATAATTTACAAACCCCAAAATAAACTTTTTCCATGAATGTTGACATGAATAAACATGTCAACATTCATAGGTATATACATATGGCGGTGTGTGAATCATTGTATGCTTTTTATTGTAGCAGTAAGAAAGTGTTGTTTATCATGTTCTAGAGGGATGTGAATTGTTTCTAAATTGGGGTGCACACTTGTTGCCCACTAGCAGCTCAACATGAAGTCACAACATTTCATACCAAGTAACTTGACAGTAATCTGATAATAGTGAAAAAAAAAATTATGTGAAAAAATATTTAATTTGACATAAATTAAAAGGATCTAGGCTGTTGATCCAATCCACTATCGAACTGTGTTAAATGCCAGCTGCTATTTTTTTCAAAACATCTTGTTAAAATTGACAAATCATATTTAGGATCACATCATTTAATTATAATGGCAGCAATATAATAAAAAAAAGACTGTGAAAGCAAATGTTTCTGCTTTTTATTCACCTTCTAACAAGTGCCAGAAAGCACCTTTTACTGATATGCTCTGAGTTCTATACTTAATAATGTAATATCAAATATACACATAGCCCATCAGTTAAAAATAACTACACCAGAAACCCCTCCGCTCTCCAGTCTAATTTCCCATACATTATTATCCCTACCTTTCATCCTTACCTTTCCTACCTGTGTCCACCCCATCTCTCATCTGTTGTAGAAAATGCCATTGGGCTCAACGTGCTAGGATGCATCTAATATGAATACTGATTGATAGCTACTTTGTCCATTAGCGCAACAAATGTTAAATTGCCCTCATATGGCAAATTCTCCTTATATGGAAATTCAGCTTGTGTTGATGCTCAGACAGACGTCATGCTGGGCCTTGTATGGTATTTCTATCTGAAATTAAACATGTAATAATACTGGGGTTTTAAAAATTTTGTCACATGGAAAGGCCCATAAAGAACAAAAATGTGGAGATTTCTTTTATTTTAAATCTTAGAAACAAACGGCCACACACTGTGCAAAAGGGCAGCAAGTGGGGAGGGTGTAGGAGTACAAACACCCCTTTTAGACTGTTTTAGACTGTTTCACATTTTACTGATATGCTCTGATTTGTAAGGGTTAATGACCAGCAATTAAACAAATATAGACTAATTATTAGTCTTGAACTTAGTCTTATTCTGTTGATACCTAAATGCATGTTTTATTGACAGGTGCTGTCTGCCTGGAGTCAGTCTGCGGCACCAGAAGACCTTTCCTTTGTTAAAGGCATGCTGGCCACTTTGCTGAACACTGTTCCCTCCAACAGCAACAGGAGTCAAGGCAGCATTGACAGCCAGCCACAAAACATGCAGGAACAAATGTAGGCACACATAGGCCATGAGCCCATAATGTGTAGGCTGTTATAAATTGATGGTTTTATTATGGTGCTAATTAAGTGCTAATGTAACAATAACACATTGTTTTTCATTCTACTTTTATGTCCCCCGGCCCTGCTCAAAACTGTACTGTGTCTTTAAAGATTCTTAAGCATTGGCAATGCTGTGATGGACCTGCTAAATACATTGCCTGGCTGGGATTATGTGAATCGCTTTTTGATAGTGGCTCATTCCTCCATGCAGACTGCCACAACAGCTATAGAGACACAGATAGGTATTTCATTTAAAAATTTCATTTTTAGTATTCATTTAAGTATAGTTTGAATCCGCCATGCATGTGGTAAGAAAATGCAAACTGATGTGTGTTCTGTTTTGCAGGGATAATGGAGTCATTGCAGCAGGATGCTAGGGAAGTCCAAGGGATGTTGCTTTCTCTCATGCAGAATGAAACTTCAGCAGATGGCTGGGTCAGCCATGTGATGGACTCCACTCTACAGACTGTGACCAAGGTACACCTGCTAAAATACACTGAACTGTACACTTGCGCTATTGGAGTTTTCTCTTCACGACAGTTTAAACAATTCAATTTCCTGGTTTCATGAAAAAGGTTCTGATGGGACACATGGATTGCCCTGGCCTGGCTGATCCCTGGGCTTGGATATCCACATACAGCTCACTGTATCCCGAGTTATGGGCTGCAAAGATGTGTCCTGGCAATGGCACTAATATAGAGGATCTGTTAAAGGCACCACTGAGCCCTCTGATGGAACAGGTACATATAGCCTGAATTTGTAAAATAGGATTTAAAAAGTGTTTTTGTTTATTTTTGTGTTCTTAATTTGCACAGGTGAGTCACTTAACCAGTGTGGCTCAGGGCAGTTTGGTGTATAATGTCACACCCTCCATGATCCTGACAGAATGGCACAGGCTATACAGCACTTCAATGAAGTACAGTAGCTTCCTCCAGGCATTTATTGCTGAGCTGGAACAGGAAGACGTTTCACAGTGGATCCCATACAACTTAACAACCAACTGGTCTGAGATCCTTCTAACCAGGTCAGAATCTACAGACAGGTTCACCAGTATATACAATACTATCCGCTGCTAAAGCATAAACGCCCATGTATTGTGGCAGCAAAGGGCCTTTCTGTAAGAAAATAATTTACAGAACAGCATTTGTTAGTCTTGAATATGTATTCTTAGTTTTAAACACCTGTTTTTCTTTACTCTGCCATCCAGAGGTCTGGAGAACATTGATATTTTGGGATCAGATCTTCAAAATAGCCCTCTCTGGTCATCCATGGAGCCATACTTCAATATGGCTTATTGGGTCATGACCTTCCAACCAGATATTTCTGCATCTCCAAACTGTGAGTAATAATTGAAAATATAGTCCATTCATACAAACATCCCAGCTTTCTAATGTAGAGACAAACCAGAATATATCTGTTTATAACTTAACTCGAAACCTGCCAAATAGCATTGGCATAACCCGGCCATGAACATGCCAAGGCATATAACAATGTGTTGTCCAGTAAAATCAAAGTGTCATGTTACTAGTGTCAGACTGTTTGATGCAGTTAAATTTAGGGCACATGTTAATTTAATGTCATGGTATTAAATATTGCAGATCCTGCTGTGACTTTACTGGTAATGGAAACAACACACTGTTATTTTAAAGACCGTAATCTGTCATGTCAGCTCATGACAACACCCATGAATGTATGTGGCATTGTCATGTAGCAAGGTTCAAATAAAATATTTGCTTTCACCAGGAACAAATAACATCAATAACATAGGTTTACTGTCACAGCCCACCACTGATGATATTTAAGTATATTAAGTTAAAAGAAAATTCCTGTAAACAGGCACTTCAGCGCCAAATCACACTGTCTGTGAGACTGGGTTTACATGGGAGAAGTTCATTCCACTGCTTGAATCTCTACTCCATGAAGTTAGGATAAATCCAGCTGCTCTGCTAAGGTATGTTAGCTTCTCTTTCACACAAATTTTACAGATATTTTAGAGCTCGGTTCTCAATACAAATCTAATATTTTAGACCCATCCAGGGAGCACAGGCTCTGCTGCAAAGCATCTACAGGGACACCTACATGGAGATGCTGAAGGAACTCCTCAGCAGTTCTGTGCAGCTTAGTGGGTCACCAGAGAACCTTTTGTTGAGCCTTTCTACTCTAGTAGACAAGAACATTCAACTGCTCTCAAACTTCACATTCAATAATCAGCTGAATAGCAATGTCTTAATCGACATGTTGAACAACATTGCTCAGGACTTTGGCTTTGGGCAGTTGGACGTTCTGTGGTCAGGAGAACACCAGAACATCGAACTCAACACTGTGGTTATGAACATTCTCCATCTGATGAGTCCAGAGTCCATCCAGGCACTTGAAAATGAGGGGCAATTTGCAGTACTGGATGCCATTGCCCTTGAAGTTGGAAAGATCTTGCCCCACGATCTGGAGAGTCAGTTGGAAGGTCTTCTAAACCAGACACATCTTCTTATTGCTGATCTGTCCTTCTGTTCCAACATTGGTCAAGACTGCCTAGCTGAAATTCCAAATGTGTTTCAGGCGTTGTCATTGTTTGCTGAAATGGTCAAAGAGGGACCTGGTGCCAATTTCACAATCACACCCATTCAGGGAAACATGACCATGTCTGTGACTGGGCATATTATGAACCTCATTCGACCATGGAACATGTCGATGGAGACTGTCAGTGAGATTCTTCATCTTCTGGAGCAGCTGTCTTCTACACCCAATGTCAGTGTTACCAGTATCCAGCAAGGGCTCGAAAAGTTAAACCTGACCATTTCTGACTTGGAACAATTCACTCAGATTCCCGAGGTTAATTTCTTGTCTATGGCACTTTCAGACCTCATGGATAACATTAATGTCCTACAATGTATGAACACTAACTTGCAGAACACATCTGTAATGGAACCCCAAAGTTTCAGTGAGGCACAATGTGATCTGAAGTTTGTAGAGGGAGTGCTTGGCTTCCTTCAGGAAATCCCCATGTTTGGAGGTTCTAACACAATTCTGTCTGCCTCTGTTCACATGGTGTTTGAGCAGGTCCTGAGACTCTGGGACGTGTCTAGCCCAGAGTCTGAGCCTTTCATCGTGACAAAGGATGCCTTGACCATAACTCTGCAAAACATCAGAGAGAACCTTCAAAACCTCAATTTGGAAAATGACACACTGACCTTGATCACGAATGAACTCAATTTATTGGAGGGACTTTTAAACAATGCAATCTTTCAACTGTATCCATACAACACAATCAACACTACACTGATGTCAAACCCACTATATGCTCAGCAGGTGTATTTTGAGATTGCAATGTGGTATCTGCGAAATCTGGAAAATGCAACCAATGAAGACAAATTAAGAGAGATTCTTCAATCGTTTGTCCATATTACAGAAATGCAAGTCACAATGAACAATGCTCTGTCAAATTTCTCAATACTGGTGTCCAATCAGATTCAGGACTTGATGGACCAAGTACGAGCTCCCCTGGATATTGAAGATCTGAACATGATCAGTGATGTCGTGATGACTGCGTTGCAGGGTCAGTTGCAAATTTTAAAAGAGAACCTTGAGTTTCAACAGGCCTTCTGTGATGCAAATGGTTTCCACATGAACATGAGTATTCCTGCTGAAATTGAAGATGAGATAATGAGATATCTTATTGTGGCACATAACTGGATCACAAACCCACAAGTCACACTGGCCTTTGCCAAAATACTCCAGTGGAACAACAGTAATGCTGATAATACCACTTACTCAGAAATTAATCTATGGCAGCTTATTTCTAGTGGATCACCACAGAACATTTTGTTGAGCCTTTCAGCTATGGTGGGCAAGAACATTCAACTGCTTTCAAACATCACATTCAATAATCAGATGTATAGCAATGTCTTAATCGACATGTTGAACAACATTGCTCAGGACTTTGGCTTTGGGCAGTTGGACGTTCTGTGGTCAGGAGAACACCAGAACATCGAACTCAACACTGTGGTTATGAACATTCTCCATCTGATGAGTCCAGAGTCCATCCAGGCACTTGAAAATGAGGGGCAATTTGCAGTACTGGATGCCATTGCCCTTGAAGTTGGAAAGATCTTGCCCCACGATCTGGAGAGTCAGTTGGAAGGTCTTCTAAACCAGACACATCTTCTTATTGCTGATCTGTCCTTCTGTTCCAACATTGGTCAAGACTGCCTAGCTGAAATTCCAAATGTGTTTCAGGCGTTGTCATTGTTTGCTGAAATGGTCAAAGAGGGACCTGGTGCCAATTTCACAATCACACCCATTCAGGGAAACATGACCATGTCTGTGACTGGGCATATTATGAACCTCATTCGACCATGGAACATGTCGATGGAGACTGTCAGTGAGATTCTTCATCTTCTGGAGCAGCTGTCTTCTACACCCAATGTCAGTGTTACCAGTATCCAGCAAGGGCTCGAAAAGTTAAACCTGACCATTTCTGACTTGGAACAATTCACTCAGATTCCCGAGGTTAATTTCTTGTCTATGGCACTTTCAGACCTCATGGATAACATTAATGTCCTACAATGTATGAACACTAACTTGCAGAACACATCTGTAATGGAACCCCAAAGTTTCAGTGAGGCACAATGTGATCTGAAGTTTGTAGAGGGAGTGCTTGGCTTCCTTCAGGAAATCCCCATGTTTGGAGGTTCTAACACAATTCTGTCTGCCTCTGTTCACATGGTGTTTGAGCAGGTCCTGAGACTCTGGGACGTGTCTAGCCCAGAGTCTGAGCCTTTCATCGTGACAAAGGATGCCTTGACCATAACTCTGCAAAACATCAGAGAGAACCTTCAAAACCTCAATTTGGAAAATGACACACTGACCTTGATCACGAATGAACTCAATTTATTGGAGGGACTTTTAAACAATGCAATCTTTCAACTGTATCCATACAACACAATCAACACTACACTGATGTCAAACCCACTATATGCTCAGCAGGTGTATTTTGAGATTGCAATGTGGTATCTGCGAAATCTGGAAAATGCAACCAATGAAGACAAATTAAGAGAGATTCTTCAATCGTTTGTCCATATTACAGAAATGCAAGTCACAATGAACAATGCTCTGTCAAATTTCTCCATACTGGTGTCCAGTCAGATTCAGGACTTGATGGACCATGTACATGCTCCCCTAAATGAGGAAGATCTAAACAGGATCAGTGATGTAGTGATGAAAACTTTGCAGGGTCAGTTGCAACTCATAAAGGAAAACCTTGAGATTCAACAGGCCTTTTATGATGCCCTCGGCCTCCAAATGAACACGAGTATTCCTGCTGAAATTGAAGTTGAGATAATGCGGTATCTTGATTTGGCACACACCTGGATCACAAACCCACAAGTCACTCTGGCCTTTGCCAAAATACTCCAGTGGAACAACAGTAATGTTGACATCACTACTCCTGGTATGGAACTAGAGGAACTGATCCAGTCCATTGCTCCACTTCTTTCCCATGAGGAACAGGCCTACCTGGCTGTTATCGAACAGGCCTCTCAATCTCTGAACCAGGCTCTGGAACTGGCCAACACTGATGGGGGCCTGCAGAGTGAAAACTTCACAGAATCAATCATAGATTCTGTAAGGGT
Source organism: Rhabdalestes septentrionalis (assembly GCA_037832545.1). Classification (NCBI taxonomy): domain Eukaryota; kingdom Metazoa; phylum Chordata; class Actinopteri; order Characiformes; family Alestidae; genus Rhabdalestes; species Rhabdalestes septentrionalis. The sequence goes on along the minus strand of JBBMFX010581560.1, from coordinate 5,409 downwards.
CCTTTTGGGGAGCACCTTCAATGGGACCGTTTCCTTGCCTGGATCTGCCATTGATGATATTGCAGCAGCTCTCCACATTTCACTCCAGCTGCTTCTGGATACTAACATGAGCTATGCCCAATCACAGGAATTATTTGTGCAAGCTGCATTCAGGGCAAAAGACTTTATCATTGTGCTTGTTCCGGAGTCTGCTGAAGTCTTGGTTCCCATTACCAACAGTGTTATATCATACATCGACACCATCTCTAAGACATCTGGGCCTTATACATGGAATGAAGTGTGAGTAATTTGGCTTTTACTTCACATATGTCTTAGATTTACTGCATTTTTCTTCTAGTCTTTAAACATGTTAACATGGAGAAAAGTAAAATTCCAGGACAAGGTTCAGGAACCAATGGTCTATAGTAATGTAGCTGAAGAAACTACTGAGATGACAAGAATATGAATTTAAAAACAGTTATCTTGTAGAAAGTCTGGATGTACAGTAATACATTTTTTCAAGACTACTTTGTTACTAATGAAACTGAACACATACATTCATTTTTCAGCATTGTGAATATGATTAGTGGACTTCAGGGTTCCCTTCCTTCTAATAGCACGGCCTTACCCTACATTTCTGTGATCCAGGATCTCACAAACTTAATTCTCAGCTACAACCAAGGTACGATCTTTCAGAAGAAGAGTGATTTAGTGTGGATTTGGTAACTGACCTTCTGTGCTCAAGCTTTATGCTCTGTTTTGCTGGAAATGCAGTTCTACACAATGGAATAATGCTGATATCAGCTTCTCAGTAATTGACAGTAGATTCATTTTTGCAGGCAGCACAAGCTTGTGGGAGACCCTGGCAGGGTTAAATCTCAGCAATCTTGATGGTCTTACTCTACAGGTGAGATGCCTTCTAATGCCCCCCTTGGCGCCGGCACTCGAAAGGAGTATCTATTCGTAAAAAACACTTTATTTGTGCCTTTCCGAATACCGCATTTGTATTCGGCTCCACCCCTAGTACTAACTGTGGGCTTTAGGGAAATTATTTTGGTAGATATACAAATAGATTCATCTTTTCACTTTTTCTAATGTTCAAGAGCCTCCACCCCCTTTGTGCACTTTTTCACCTATAGGATACAGATCAGATGTTAATATGTTGATTTATTGCCCGAATATAGACTGTTAAACCTACACAACAAATTGTCATATATGCTTTTTGCTGCCACAGCTCAGTAATGTCCTGGATGCTCTGCTACCATTCCTCAATAACCAGCCAGGCATGACCCTGACACCTGAGTCTGTCCTGGATCTGGCAGAATTGGTTCCAGTCCTAACCCAGATCCTCTCTGGAAGGGCTGACACAGTCACCTTTCAAAGGTAAATATTATCTTTCCATATTGTTTTGGTGAATTGGGTGGTTACAACATTATGTGAAAATTCCATTCACTTTGATGTCAGAAATAAGCAGTGAATATTTTTGTCACTTTCCAGGTTGGAAAATATCTTGACTGCACTTCTGTCAAACCTGGCAGCTATGTTGGACCCATCCACTTTAGATGTGGCCAGGAACATCATGACTTCCATGGTCCAGAGTGTACAAATTGAAACCAGTAAGAGAAGTGACATGTCACACTAACTGGGTTCAGGATTACTGTATTAGCTTGTGATTAACATATTAGATTGGGGTGCGACCTTTGTTAAGTGTGTACATACTGCTAAAAACCTGACTACAGTGATCTAAAAAACATTTCTTATTGTTTTGTTCTTCTTTAATTTGTTCTAAACAATCATATTAGAGGAGGATATAAGTAGATTCTGTCATACTGTCTTTCCACCAAGGCCAATTAATATTTTGTGACTGCCATTTGTAGAGCTAAATGTGTTTTTTAAAAAGTGTTACATTTTGGGACATTTTCTTTCTGCATAAATGTGTTAAATTTAAAAGATAATTATATATCTAAATGTTAAATCTAAGTTTTTAATCTTAAATCTAAATCTTAAATATAGAAATGTTAAATCTAAATCTAAATGTTAAATCTGACATCTAAATGTGAAATATATAAATAAAATGAGTTACATTTTAGAACTTTAATCAAAATATTTAATTGGCCGAGCCTCGTGATTACAATTTACTATGGCTGGACTGCGTACTGTGAAATTCCCTCCCGAAATTTTAAATATGAACAATATATCTCAGCTCTAATTGTGTATTTTAAAGTTTGTGCTCTAAATGTGGAATTTAAATCTAGCACTTTTACAAATGGCAACTCTAACATTTAGAGTGTGAGATACATTTTCCACACCTAGAGGGCGAGATCTATTTTTCATATTTAACATTTAGATTTAAGATAATTTAAGGCAAATCCTCAGTGTTGGTGAGTCCAGTCCCCTGCTAAATACCAGCAAATTGTAATCACGCGGTGTGACCGATTAGCATATCTTCTAAATATTTAGATCTCATATGTAACATTTAGAGATATATTTAAAAATTTTATATAAATGTATAATTTAGATTTAAGATTTAAGATTTAAATTTAGATTTACAATTAGATATATATTTAACATTTTAATTTAACATTAAACATATTAGAAAGAAAATGTGCCAAAATGTAACACTGTTTTTTTTTTACACATTTAAATCTAAATGTGGGAAAATTGCGCTAAATAAAGAAAAAATGACACCTCAAAATTTGTTAAGCTGTTTTTACAAATGGTACCCCATACTAATGTAGCATTTAGTTTAAGGAAGCAGTACTGAAACCTACCTAAATGAAAAAATCTGAGTTTCAGTATGTAAAATTGAAGTAGCAAATATGGTCTGCTATTATTTTTGTTGCTGTGCATTGCTGGCAAAGGGCAGACACTTATAGATGCATGCAGTGACGTGACGACATGGTTTCATGATGGATCGTATGTGTGAATCGGTTCTTAGAAATTTTGCAAGATAAACCAACTGTGAAATGGCACTAACACTAGCCAAGGACTTTGAACTTAGTTTGTCTTGGTGGAAAGAAAGAACATTGGTCACTGTGTATCCCAGAATAACAGAAATGCTTTTCTTATCCTCCTTCAGATACCATCTACGGCCTCTCAGAGATTTTGTCGGACATTTTACCTCCTGTGAACCCTGGAAATATGTCTTTCATCATCAGTGCCCTGCCTCAGGCTTTTCTGTCCACCTTAGATGCCACAGTACAGGTTAGACCCACATTTCTTTTAGTCGGACCAGCATGTTTATCGCATCTCATATGTAAGCCTGTAAATAGATAAAGTCAAAAAAGGTCTGTTCTTGTCAGTTTCTGTGAACGTGAATATGCCTTTAAGGGAACTTTTGACAGGCCTGCTATGTTAATGCAAGACCTAGTTTTACAGCCTTTGTGTGCCCAACAATCTGTAAAGGATCTGAAACATGATGCACGTAAAAGAACCCTAGTCTTTCATAATACACTGCTGGATAATAACCAAGCATGCAACTGTAAAATGATTGCTACTGTTGTGCTTTTGTTTTTCTGACAACTCAAAAAAAGCTTTTGTAGGGGAAAAAATATTCTAATGCACACAAATCCAGTTTCAGTTCATTCATCACATAAATATGGGCAGCACACTCATACTGACCTGATTTAGCTGCTTTCTCTTTTATTGTCTCTTCTTCACCTGTGAGCGTGTACGGTTACCACCCAGTACAATGACATTAATCTGAGTCACAAAAAAAAATGTTTTGTGAAATTTTAATCAGAGGCGTGTATGAAATTTGCACCATTTCTTGTGTATAATATGAGTTAATCTACAAAGACAGCATTTCCTCTCTGTCCATTTCTTTTTTCTCATGCCTTTTTGGTATGAATCATATGTCAGCATATTATCCCTGCACCTGATGATAATCTTGTGATTCCCCAGGCTAGTCTGGATGGGCAGGTGTTGGATTGCACTGAGGTGCAAAGGCTCTGGCAGCAGGTCTGTGAAGCAGCCGGGCTCAACAGCAGTGTGTTTACCGTGTGGTGTAATATCCATCTTGTCCCACTCCTGGAGGGCAATCTTTACTCCCAACATCAACCAGCATCTCAGAACATGACGGTGAGACTTGTGTATACTTCATTTGAAGCTTCACAAGTTTGTTATGGATGAGTTAATCCTTTAATGTAATAACAGAAGTTCACCTCTAGATGGCAATGTACACCTAGACTACAGCCATCCTTCACCTTTGTTTAAAATTCTTTCCACCACCGATTTACATTACGATTGCTGTCTTTGCGTTACACAGGCTATGGACCCCCAGTGGCTAAATGCCACGGTAGCAGAGATTGTGGGCTCTCTGGAGGCTCTTTACTCAGCCACTCTTAATGAGTCCCTGGCCATTCAACATCTGTCACAACTCCTCATGCCGGCCACCTCCATGCTCAACCTGTCACTCTCAGAAAACCAGGCGAACTGGAATGGCCTGTTCCTCCTGCTATATCAACAGCAAAGGTAAATATATGCTAATGTTCTGTGCATGTGTCCAGAACATTTCAAAGCACAATTTTACTTAAAGGCCAGCACAATTGCTTTGAATTACAAGAGGCCCAACAAATGAAGAATCTGGAATAGACCACTGTCAGGACCTTATAGTATGTTCTATATGAGCTAATTGTTGGAAAAAAGTCCCGTTATTTTTTTTCACAGAAGCTATGCCTCGTTTATAGTACTGCAATTAAAGGAAGCAAATATTGCATGTGTTAGACCTACACAACGAGATGGCTATTAAATTCCATGGTATTCCACATGTTATTACAGTTTGCTGAGAGGCTTAGAATTATACGGCTTAATCAAGTGGAAAAATGCAGTCAAACATAAAAGAGTGGAATAATTATATTTGTATTAAGGTTAATTTATTCTGTCTGACACCATGACACAAAACTAGCCAAAACAGTTGGAGCAACTGGTATGACTTTGTTATCTACATTTCTGTACTCTTAAATTGATTTTGCTTCTGTATTCGTCTCAACAATGAACTCCGTAATAACTGGAAACAAATTATTGTTTCAGCAAATCAATCAAGTCAAACTGCAGAAATATTTTTTTTGTGCTGGACACAGACCATTGACCACAGCAGAAATTCTCTAAATGTATGATAATTGCCAGACAACGTTTCAGAAAACTATGTCTAGCAATAAAATCAAAATGAATTGAACAGTTATGGTTTATAGCTCCGTTCATACATGGTACAGGTATTGCAAAGTTGTTTAAAAAGTGAAATGTTACATTTTGAATGTCTGCTTGTGCTTATTAAACTTAAGCTGTATTATAAAGTGAAGCTATTTATTTTGTTCTTAATATTTTAAAGGGCCTCTATCATTTTCCTGCTTAAGTATGTAAACCTTGTTAAAAAAACATATGTATGTACATATATGTGTATATATATATATATATATATATATATATATG
>JBBMFX010581543.1:0-14005 GCA_037832545.1 Rhabdalestes septentrionalis | reverse complement strand
CTCTCTCTCTCTCTCTTTTTCTCTCTTTCTCTCTCTCTCTCTCTCTCTCTCTCTCTCTCTCTCTCTCTCTCTCCATATGTCTCTCTCTCCGTATGTCTCTCTCTCTCTGTGCCCCCCCCCTCTCTGTGTCTGTTTGTGATCCTCCCAGCTGTGCTAACCGTAGCAGTCCTGACTAACCCTGCCCCCCAACCAGCTCTGTCCTTTAACCCACTTTCTCCCAGACTGCCCTCTCCTCCTCTTTATTAATGAGTCTGCTTACATACTGTCCATCCTCAGACAAAGAAAATATTTTCTTCATAATGGGGGGCTGTGTCAGGATGGGGCAACCCCCCTCCCCGTCAGATTAATGGATGACGTGTGTAACTGTGTTATGCATGAATTCCTCTCAGACTGTGTGTGTCTGTGTGTCTGTGATGTGTATGTGCACCCCATGTCACCTGCTCAGATTTCCTGTTCAAGTATGTGTTGAGGCCTGCTTTTTTATAACTGCAACTATATGAAAATGTGTTAATTTCAGTTTTAGTCAGATTAATCTACAAGCCCTTGCAGTGTGGGGTTTTAGAGTCACTGCTCTTCTGCTGTGAATGATTTAGTTTTCAGTGCATCACTAAATGTAGTCTTGGCTCTTCACTTCAACTATTTAAATACTAATCAACTTTGAAGGATAACTTAAAGGACTGAGATGTAGTCCATCATCCAGGCCAAGTTTGGAGTCCAGTGTTTGGTTCTTTAGCTTAGAACTGGAACTACGAACTAAATTATTTTTATTTTTTATTATGAGTCAGTAGATATCCATAAATACACGCCCCCAAAACTATTGCCCAGACCACTTGCAGCTCTTTAGTATGATGACCCAGACTTGTGATATGGTTTATGACTAAGCTGGTTTAATGGTTTAATGTAAGCTATAAAAAAAACAATGGCTAACTGAACACTACGGGCAGCCGTTTTGGGCAACAGGGTCTGTTTTCACAAACCATCTCTGGAGTGGGAATCCGTTTTTGTGGCTGTAGTCATAATAATTGTGGATCAGTCCTGGTGTTTAAAATATCTGTAGGTGAAGCATTGTCTATTAATTTAATGAAGTTCTTTGTTACTTCATAAAACATTTAATGAAATGATATCCATTTCAAACTGAAAAAAAACAACAACTGGTAGGCTGTAAAGCCGAGGAAGAATTGCACACTCGCTGCACTGAGGGTATCATATGGCACAGTTATGGAAATATTAAAGCCTGGTTCTGTTTTTCTTACGTTCAATCAAGCAATACTGTTGAGCATCTTGTGGGAACTGGCAGTGTTTAAGGACACTGGACTGCCTGTTTTGATAAAAAGGGCATAATTGACAGTATTTGTTGCAATGCAAAATAGGAAGGAATAGATCATGTACAAATTTTTTTAATGTTGTCTTTTTTTTCAGTTTTAACTAATCACCATCTTAAACACAAACACATTTTGCCACCTTGTTCAAAGACCTTTGGGTCCTCCATATACACATGCAGTACTTTTCTGTATAATGTGTGTATTTATTTATATTTATTTGATTATCATATCACACTATAGTAATTTTGCATGTGTCATTTGTAGTTACATTTCTCGTTTGTCCTAAGACATACCCAGGATAGACACCTATAGTAAAAAGTCCTTCATGCAGACGCACCCCATCTGGCAGATGGCCTTTATGTACACCCCTCCACACCAAACACACCCTTTCCACACAATCTCTCACCAAACAAGCCCTTGTTTTTTTTCCCAGCCCCTCTGTCATTCGCAGTGTCTCTCTGACTTAAAAAAAGGCACTGAAGGTGAATTGCATGGCAGTTGTCTTGGCCCGAGAGTAACACAAAACATTCAGCAGAGTTGAAAAATGGTCTGTGTTCTTAACTAGGGTTCTTTCACAAGCAAGTAGGAATTGTGAGCCAGGCTGGCAGGCTTTGCATGCCAGGCTCACAAAGCAAATGTAAATGAGGTGAGGACAAACAGCGCCTGTGCGGGAACCCCGATGTGCGTACGGAGGAGACTCTCCACTGGGCATACCGCACACACTGCCCAGCTACAGGCCTCCAACACCGACCAGAACAGTGATCAGGGCAAAGTGTTTTTTTCTTCATTTGACAGTGACAGGACCTAGAAAGTATAGAATGAATGATGTGATGGTGTGTTGTGAGTGTTTTGGTGCTTTACCTTGAACTACTTTTCGCTCATTTCTAGAAGGTGTTTTGTCGCTGTGATTACAAAACTTTGTGTCTCTTAATGTATAACTTTATAAGAGTGGGATAAAATGCTCTTTCATGTAGAAAGACCTTCAGAACAGCTTGGACTGAACTTATTGTACTATAAATCATAGAATTTTCATACACTGTAAAGAGAATCTAGGATTTGAAAATGGGGTAAAAAATAAAAACAATTTAACAATTTTAAATAAATGTAATGGATTTGTGACAAAATGTTCCACTTGTCTTACATCAACAAAGACATCCAAATTTTGCCTCTTTATTTTAGTACTGGAGCTATGAGGCTAATGTTGCTAACACACATGAGAAGGTTGCCTGTAGCATTTGCCCCATAGCAAAGTTTAGATGGTTTTTGTAGCTCACAGTAAGTCTTACTGTGTCCTAAACCACATCCACAAATTTACAGAATTTTATAGAGGATTGTACCAGGTTTTGAATGAGTTGATTCTCTTTCCAACAGAGATCCAAATCCTACAAACCAGCGGGTGAACAAGCAGGTGAACAACGACATCAACCTGAGGATCCAGAACCTCAGCACTGTGATCAGACACATCAAAAACTATTACCAGGTAAGATCTCTGCTTCATTTCCTGCTGCAACGGCCTTTCACTTCCTTGTCACTTTAAATAGTGCATCATCCAGTGCTGTCGATAAAACCATTGCTGTGTGTGTGTGCCTGTGAATGTGTGCACCTTGTTGTTCATCAACTAGTAAATACTAAGTGGCCACTACTGTGTTATTTTTATGTTGTGACACCAGAGAAGCTGGTGTTGCGTAAGGCTGGAAAAGGAGGACGTGGTGCAGCTGAGGGTGGCCTAAAGTTTTATTGGTCTTGTAATGATGATAATGATAGGAGTCAGAGTGAGTCAGAAAAGGATAAAAGAGAAGGAGTGCAGAAAAAAGGGATCTTTAGAGCGACTGCAGCAGCCTCATCATGCGGCATAATGCATGGTTTCAGCGAAAGCATTTCTAAGAAGTGAGTGCAATTTTGTGGGTCGATTTTTATAAGCCAGCAATCTCTTGGTTGGTTCTGGGCAGTGCCTCAGCCTTTAAGTATCTGTTTGCCAAGTCTGAAATCTTGTTTCATAGCTGACCCTTCTCCCCCAGCATTCCTTTCCCGACTGTGTGGCTTCTCAACCTAGACCTTCTCAACCTTGTTTTCACACACATGTAGATTTCTGGTGATGTGATACAGGATTATTTGTCTTCCAAAAAATAATTACATTCCGAAAACCCAACTCTCTCTCTCTCTCTCTCTCTCTCGTTCTCGTTCTCGCTCTCGCTCACTCACTCTCTCTCACTCCACCCACTGTCCATTTTATTGAGGTGTTATCCAACTAAGATCCTGAAGTGGTTTCAAATTTTCCTGTGTGAAGTGCCTCTCAGTTGTATTACGGCAGTCACTTTATTGACCGTGGGAGTCTAACACACACACTACACTCCTTTTAGAGCAGGCCTCTGTAGAGCACAGGCTGCTAACAGCAGAGCTGTGGTCAGACATATTTTTTTAGGTCTTCCATTTGAGTTTTGTAATAAGTGTGTGTGCATGTGTATGTATTTACTCAGTGTGTGTGTTTTTTATATATCGATATACACACACACTTGCATGGTCTATAGGACATATATCTATGCACTAAAGTCTGTGCAAAGTGTTCATTGTGACTCTTGTGTTTTTCGGTGCAGCGTTCAGAAATACAACATCTGGGGGTCTCGATTGGGTCACTGCTCTCCTGATCAGGAACAGATGTGTTGTCTTAGTTTATGTTCATCACACCCCCATAGACCCTCACTTGCAGGTTGAGGCTGGGGGATGGGTCGATGTAATTTGATAAATAAAGGCTCCGAGGCCCCCTGAGGAGCTGTTTTGAGGATATCCGGACAGTGATCAGCAGAAACACTTGGCTGTTTAAATGGATTGAATCTTCCATGTTCATCTTCCTCGTTTTTTCGGACTGATGTATTTCTGCTCTGTCAGTCTCCTCCCCTATCACACTCTCTCCAGAAACCAGAGCTTTACTAATATAACATTTAATACATGATCATTCTAACTAGCACTAGAGCAGCACAATGTGGACAGAAATATACTGATTTCAGTTCAGTTGTGTCATTGTATGAAATTCCCTGCTCTAAGCTGTAAAACATATTGTGATTTCTTCAGTGGCTTGGTTGCATATTGCAGCTTCGTTTGACAGCAGTATTATCAATGCTAATATTATGACACTGATGAACAACCATTTTGCTTTCAGCTTTTAATGCCTTATTCACACAACAAAAATTGATTTAAATGTCTCTTGTTGGGTACAGGCTTCCATTTTTCATATAGTTATGGGAAAACAAGCCATAGGGAAGAAAATGCTTGAGGGAGTTTTAAAAGACAGCTAAACTTTCATAGACATTTTACAATAAAATTAAACATCTCCGTGGTCATTCTAGACGGAAAATATTTAAATAAAATTTAATTATATATATATATATATATATATATATAATTATATATATAATCATGTTACAATGGCTTCATATCCTTGATGTCAATTTAGTTTTGGCTTAAAAAAAAAGAGAAATTATAGTTTAAAGTATAATCACAACAACTTTTACACATAGGAGAACATATTCAGTACATATTCAGGTCATAACCTGTAGAACACGGACAAAGACGACCACAACAGGAAAAAAACTAATAAAATGGAGCAGGTTTTGAATTTGCAGTTAGACAGTATTGTATTGGACACCCAGCCCTACTTCCATAGTGTCAGAACTAACGATTTGTTTGCATCCCATTTCTGGAACGTTATATTGACCATAGGTCAATTTGATCAATTCCATGAATCTGTTTTAAATCCCCGCATTCGGTTTTCAGCCATTCCTCCTAACAAAGATGTTAACATGTTGTGTTGGCTCTTTTTTATGGCATTTGGTGGACTTGGAGAATTGGACCCCACTGTGCCATATTATATTAGGATGCATGCAGTATTTTCAGTATACCTAGATGTTCCCTCATCTTCTGCTTGTGACCTGCTGCTTATGGGTGATGATAACTTTGCTGGCAAATTCAACCCTCCACATCTACGTCATCAAGAAAACCTGATGTGCGTGGAGCATTTACTCACAGCCATAAACTATCACGTTGCTGGGCGTTCCTACTGCCCCTTGCAAACACATCACAGAGCACCCATTAATTACTGTGATATGCCCAGGAGGCCTGTGAGATAAGCTGTTGAATGGCGAAAGCACTTTCGTGTTTTTGTAGCAGGAAAGACATGCGCAACCATAACGGTACTGTAAAATCCTAATTTGGTCCGTAACCTAGATAGAGCAGTTCCTGATCAAAGAGCTACTTTACACAGTACTTATTCAGCCGTTGAGCTCCTGTTTGACAGCAGAGTCAGCAATATGTGTAAATGTCGGTCACACAGGAAATGTCTGATTAAAGTGTGATTAAGTTAAGCTGAAAGTACTTCTCAACACTGAACTTGTAAAAGGCTGATTTTATTCGTTTATTATGGTCACGGAAACACATTCATTTTTGGTGAGACTGACCAGCCATATTGACTCATGGACCCCTGAAAAGGCCCTGCATCTTTCTTTCAAGAAGATTAGCTTCTGTTATTTAATACACCTCTATTTCTGTGAAGCCAAAGCAGCTTGTCTTTACAGTGAACTCATTTGATTGTACCAGTAAGGATGTCTCAGCAAGTCACCTAGAGACTGCAAGTTACTTATTTATAGCATTTATATCCAGCATTTGTGTATGGAGCATACTGTGTGTCATACACAGTTTTTATTGGATTTCAGATTTTACATTGTACTTGTCTCTGTGTACCTTTGTGCCCGTGCAGTTTCTTCCAGGATCAGTAAAGGTTTCAGATTCTGGCTCTGATACAGTGCCACTTATACTTTTTCGATACTTATGTTTCTAAGACCTTAATATTGTCCAATATCGCTATCAATCTGTGATTGACTCTTTATTATTGAAGCATTTTACTTCAAATGACATTTCAAAGTGTTTATTTCCACACAACTGGTATAATCACAACTCCCATATGTGCTTTGTGAGTTTCTAGTCTTTCATCCTAATATTAGCGTTAGGTATTATATGGCTGCGTATATGCCACACAAACCTTTCTGCGTTGGTATTGTGTTGCAATCAATTCTGTGGTATTTTGAGCTAGACTTGTTACTGAATATTTTTCGCATGACCTATAGTAGTAACCACAGCAGCTTCGTGCTGTTTTGTTACAGGTATCTGAGTATTACTGAAAGTGAAAGTAGAGTCTACAGGGGGACATCTGTATGGTGTGTTAGGTCAGGGGTGTGATGGAGCTCTGGATTACCCCAACTTCCAAACCTCTGAAATGATTAAATCCTCCAGCTTAGCCTGGATTCAGACTTAAACCTAAAGCCTGTGGGTTAAATCTATGGAGACTAACACTGCCCCAGATTCAGAGAGGAATGGTAAATATGTCCCTCCAGTCGGGATGATCCATGTTCCGCTCTGCAGGAGGTCAGAGGCCCAGCCCTGGCAGCTCTGTTCCTGGATGGGGATCATCTGTCTACATTTTCCTTTTTAACCCTCCAACCTCCAAAAATTAGATTAGCTACCCAATGGCTTCATGCTCAATCACCAGAAACTGTCCTCTCAGAAAGATGGAGGTGCAGGCAGCAAGAACAATGGGCCCCCAGGGGGGAGGGGTGCCATGCTGCATCCTCCCAGCCTATTGTCTGGAGAGTGTGTGTGTATGAAGTTGAGCTGCTATAAGCTGACTCCCCTTCTGGCTGCTCTGTGAGAGATGTGGCCTTTCTGGGGCCCTGACTCACAGGGTCTGGGTGAATCAGACAAGTGGAAAGCACCACTAGAGCCAGTCTTGGTCCCCTTGACCAGCATTTGTCTTTTTTTTCATTGTGGCAGTGTTAGCAATAGCAGATTAGCAACCTCTTGCTGCGCATGTATTTTTGTCACCCACTCTTTGGCTGAAACATCATTTCTGGATGTGAACTTTGCTCACTGTAAAATATAAACTGAGCGAACTACCCCTCACCTCCTTCATTCTGAAGGCCTCAGTTCATATACATGGACTTATAACCAGCTGTTGTTGGCACCTTAAGATACTACAATGTGTACATACACATTTCCTCACTGTGTACATGCATACATACATATATATCGTTGTTGTCTGGCGGAAACCTCATAACTACACTTTTGGTCTTTGGTTTTTTTTTCCATAAATCTATACTATTGGTCAGTCTCCAAGTGGGTCTGTAACATTTTTTAATTATTAACCAATGAAAAGTGTTGAAAATAGTTATATTAATTTTGATTACAAAGTATCAATGTATTTAGAATACACAGTTTTTTTGAGTTTCCTGATATAGCAGTTTTAGACATGTGAGGTTTTGGCTCAATATCATACTGTTATACTGTTGTATAGTTTCTTCTCTTGTACTCCTCAGTGCTGTAACAATGCACATTTCCTAGTCATGGGTGACTTAATCATCAAAGAAGGAGCAAATCATGCAATGTAAATATGTAGAACATGAATCAATTAAACTTTATAGAGCAGCAGAGTCTCTTCTTCTACTGTGTAGGGCTTGTTGGAATAATAATAATTGTTATTATTAGGTTATTGACCTCTGTGTATTATTATTGTTTTCCTGGGGTGAAAACTGATATTTTTTTACATGATTGACTGAAACCCTTGAGGGATAATTCAACTAAAAATACATTCAAACATACAACGTTCCTATTGTTTCAGTTATATTTGATCAGCCAAGGCATATTTGGTCTGTGAATTTTCTTCTTTAGGTTTGCACTGGAGTCATGAGGCCAATGTGGGTAACAAGTACAAGCTTGACTTCTGAATTAGTACCATGCAAACTACGTGTTGAAATCACAACGTTATTTATCAGATCGAGGTGGCTGTGCCTGCGTCTGCTGTTTAAAGTGCTGCGATGGACTTATTGACTTATTGATTTCTGGAGATTACAGTTACAGTCAGTTACAGACTGAGAGCAACTTTGATAAGGTGAGGATCACTGAGACATGCAGGCTGAATGATGTTACCTGGATTAAAGCTCCTTTTTAAGCCACATTAGCTTTGTAGCTCCGGCATAATGTAAAGAAGCAAAGCTCAGACACCGCTCATCTTCGATTATTGACTCCATTTGCAGCGATTATCAACTTGTGCTGTTTTGGTAACACACTGAAGACCATTATTCTTAAAGCTACATGACATATTTACACATGACAACTGACATAAAACCACTTAAACATTGGTAAAATAAGGTCAATCTGACAAAAACTGACTTTATGACAACTGACACTGTAGGAATAAGCCTTCAATATGACAGAATGGTCACTTCATTTTTTAATAAACTAAAATAAATGGAGTAGTTGTAGGAGGTTTATTTAGTAATCATGAAGCCTTACGATTACTGACCTCCATTGATGTGTTCAGTGAAGTCATAGTTATGTTTTTCTGTGTTTATATTCTAATTATATTTAGTTGTTTATGATGTTTATTTCTTCAGGGACAGATATTTACTGAATTTCCTTCTCCATCCCATGGCATGTAAATACACATAATAAAATAAAATATTATAAAAATTACACAAAACACACCCTCACATATATAATCTGGAAACTCACATATACACTCCTCGATCTCTCTCTGTCTCTCTCTGTCTCTCTCTGTCTCTCTCTGTCTCTCTCTGTCTCTCTCTGTCTCTCTCTGTCACTCACACATATGACCAGTTTCTGTAATGGGAGTAATGGGAGTGAGGTGTGTGTTTTTTGCTTGTCTGCTTTGTTCATTTATTTGCTCATAGTCTATATGGCGTGTCTTGTTCCCAGAGGTGTACAGTTTCTCCTCTGCTACACACCTGTACGACCCTGGAGACTGCAACCATAGCCACAGGCACTCGAGTTGCTTGCCTGCCTGCTCTCTCACGTACTTTCTCCTTTTTCCCCCTCTTGTCTTTCTATCCTTTCAATCCTCTCTCCATCATAACACACATGTCAGATATCTCTCTCTCCCTCACTCATGTTCACTCAAATTCTCAAACTACCACATTCCCTATCTGTGGGAGCAATGGATGCGTTTTTCTAGAGGACTAGAAAACTGAGACATGGGAAAGCCCGTAACAAAGTCTTTCGAAGAGTGTGTTAAACCATCTCTTTTCCATCTCCTCTGTCTTATCCAGCAGAGATCTCTCCTGCATCCTCCTTTTCCCTGGAACATCCATAACCCAACACAGACACTGATTTTGTTTGCAGGCCTAATCTGAGTGTGCTGCTGCTTGGCCCGCATAGATATGAATGCTGGCAAAATGTCAAAGCTTGTCTTAAGAAATGCCGTAGCTGTAAAGTGAATGTACACACACTTAAATGGGAATAAACTGGGGCTTGATCAACTGTAGCTTTATGTGCTTGGATCTTGTAGCCTGTAACTAAGCCAACTGCATGACGTAAGTCTGCCGTGCTCTTTGTGTAACGTAATATACTGAGTCTTTTCAACTCTCAGACCAAAACTCTGACCTGTACGTTAGACTACTTTAAACTACCTTCAAAGCCTCAGTAGCTGTGTGTGCAGTCTTATTTGATTTTAAAGCAAGAATGAGTTTATGATTTTGGTCCTGTCATTTATTCTATCTATAACATATCATCTCTCAAAATCTAGTGATACAAATGTTAGCACCCAACAAAAATATTTATATTTCAATATGATTTAGCAGGATTATTGAAGACTGAGCTGTGCCTACAATTATAGCACAGAATATGCTGAAAAATGATACCTTTTTAGTAAAACGTTTTTTTTTTGCCACCATTTTACAGAAAAAATGCAAAGTTTTGTATATGTGATACAACATTCTTACTTGCTAGAACAATTCATGATTTTTTTCATTCTTGTTGTGTTAGGACGGAGAGCTGGCTCAGTGCAGTGCATTTTATTGCTTTATTGGTGGAGTGGTGTTCGTAGAGCCGATGTCAGTCATTGTTTCTATTCCAGATTGCTGCTGGGTGAAGGTTCCTCAGTGTTTTTTTACTGCCATATGGAACCTTTGTAGCCTTTGGTGTGGTTTCTCCTAGTCTTTTGATGGGCATCTGTTTCTCCTGAGCAGAGCATGTGTAACTGACTCATGTGGGGCCTTGGCCAAAGATCAGCGAATCTTAAAAACAAATGATTAAAGTAACAAGTTAAACTCCGTTGAGGTTTTTTTGGTCTGAGTGACTGTGTCTCTTTTTGTTGTCTGGTATGGGCACCTCCATTAGTGGTGGTGTTTGGCACAGACAGCATGCATAAACTTACATGGTCACTAAGTCTGACGGGCATGTCTCCATTCTGGGGGCTGCACTTGTTTAATGGAGACTGGGGGGAGGGGGAAGAGGAGGTTTCAGCCACTCTGGGTCAATAGAAAGTGACCAACTGAGTTGCCACGGAGTCTGGAATGTCTCTCTCTCTTCTTCTCTCCCACTTGCCTGCTCTCTCCCTCCCTCACTAGTCCTTGTTCCTCAGAGTCAATGAGGCAGAGACAGTCAGTTCGTCGACAACAAAACTTAACCACTGAATCCTCTTTACTGTGGAAGCTTGCCTTATGCTACAATTGCAGAGGCTAGATCAAGTTAACTAGTTATTGAGAAGGTTCTTGACCACATGATTTGGATATGTATTTTTAAGCTGTTAGGTTCTTAAGCAATGTTTTTGTAGAACATGGAGCAGAAAACATCAAGTCCTATCTAATTGTATGTTTATATATATATATATATATAACACTGGAGTGTCTTCAGGTGCCTAGTACTAGCAGACATTAAAGTAAACCTGAACAAATGCACATGTTGCACACAATTATATTGTACCTGAAATATTGCACATGAAAGAACTGGTAAAATGAATCAGTCCTTGGTGTGTGGAAGTGTGTTTGCTTGTTTTACCACTTCTAAACCTTACATGGCCTTTAACACTGCCCATTCTGTAGGCCGGTAGGGCTTCATAAATAGAGCACACAAAAAAACTTTGGAGAAGCCCATGTAACAGGAAGTTGTGGCGTGCCTGGGGTCACGTGGTTGCAGCGTTCACCTGGCCTCATTGTGTTTGCTCACTTTGTTTCCACCTGGTGTTTGCAGGCGTATGTTTGATTTGTGGTCGTGGACTGTGTCGCTGTGTATTCTCCTCATGTTTCTGTGCCCACTCCAGATCCAACTCCAGCAAGAGCTTGAATAGGATCTTGGAAAGGGCTTTCAGTCAAGCAGCAGGGTAGAGACTTAACAGCATCAGACGTTTCAAAGGACGGCCTTTGAGAACAGGGGCTGAACATCCGTAGAGATTTTGGTCTTTTACCTTCTTGTGGTTTGAATGGTCTGTTTCTACTCATTCAGACTACTTGTGGCTTTTGGAGGCGACTCGGTGCTCTAGCCGAACCATTTTGGCAGGAAAAACATGGCCTCAATTATTGCAGAAACTGACTCACTCACACCGTGTGTCATTGCTAATTGCTGTTAGTTGACCCCCTCAAGCGAAGGACTGGTGGATTGAATATTGATCATGCAGCAGTGTTCCACTGCTCAGCAAACTACAGGCCTCAGGCTATGCTTTAATATGGGTCATTGCTGCACAGAAGTCCTTACCAGGGTGCACCTTATTGACCCAGTATTACTACCATTGAAAACTGGTACATGCACAATTGCCCCCTTTACGCCCAGTCTTTCCTCAACACAAGTTTTTTATGTATTTGCTTCATATAGGCTGTATGACTCTGGGTCCAATAAACAGTTAATGAGTGTAGTTCCCTAACCCAGTCATGGGGAACCACTAACCTGAGTAATTTCAGGTGTTTTCTGCCTTCAGCACACCTGACCCAGCCCATGAAGAGCTTAATAATTAGCTGATGATGTGAATCAGGAGTGGGGAGGGGCAGGAAATACCTGAAATTGTGCCAGACAGTGAATCGACAGTTATAACTTTCTAGTTCTGATTACTTAAGGGACCCTTCCTTTTTAGCTTTGTATTTTTTTGTAATCTTTCCTTTCTAGATCAGGACACAGAAATCATGTCTTCATCACATGAGTACATGACAACTTGCATTTGTTCTTATTTTTGTCACTTAGGGGGGGCAAAGCCATTTAGCCATTTTATCCATTTCCTAAAATATATACACATTGAAGACCTGGTGGCCTGGTAGTTAGGGAGATGCCCCTGCGATCAGAAAGCTGTGGGTTTGAATCCCAGGACTGCTAGTGGCACCAGTGAGGTACCCTTGTTCACACAGTGTGCTGTGGTGTGGTGTGTTCACATGTGACTGTAGGAGGCCACTTTACATGGTTTAACAAATGTTACCCTAGAGGGGTCTTGCATAGAGAAAACAAGGCTGATTATTCTCTCTTAGACTCCAGGCCACTAATGGTTGTAGCACCATCAGGTCTCCCAGTGATGGGGCAAACAATTGAGCCACTTGCACCTTCATACTTTCAATAAAATATCCTTGCTTAGTGTAATCCGCTTTATTAAATGGACTGCACTCCTCGTCTGTGTGAGTATAAACAGTATGTGTTGTGTTTAGCCTTGTCAGTCATTAGAAATAGAAACCAACATCTAAACCTCCAGCTTTAGTGGCCGTCAGAGACCATCTGGACCTTTAAACTTGATTAAGTGCTGGTTGTTATAACACCAGCAGCTTGGTCACACTTGAACCGCAATAGCGTGACTACAGTAGCGTGACTAGAGTAACTGTAAAGTTGTATGTGCAGAAAATAAACAAATGCAACTGAAGCTCTTATCAGGGTGATCAGTAAACCTCCATGCTGGAGGGTGTATGTTTTTGTGTGTTACTGTATGCACTACAGTGTCTGCAGGCTTCCTCCTTCTTGACTTTTGTCCTAACTTCCTTTCCACACTGTCTGAAGTGGAACAATCTCAGAATGGAACACAAAGTCGACTTTTTTTATAGCAGAATGCTGTATTTATCGTGGCCGGGCTGTTTTGAGTACAACCCCTTTGTTCTAAGGCCGTGTCCATTTGCTCTGCATTCTGTCTCTTCGTCTAGTACTCCACGCATTTGCTTGAGATGGAAATTTGAGAGGAAACGGTTGAAAGGGCCAAGTATGTTTTGAAAGGCTAACAATGGCAGTTAATGCACAAGAATTTCATTGTTGGGAGTTAAAAAGGTTTGACCTCATTTTCTTATCCCCTCTGTCTGCGAGTCAGTCTGGGATTCCGATGTGAAATTCTAAAGCTCTGAACTGGTCGACAGGATGTTTGCCATAACTATGGCACAATGAGACGGTTCGTTATTTCCCAGCTGCCCGAGGGGACTGTGAGATTGACAGCACTGTGCAGTGCCTATGCTGGCTCATTGATCGGTGGAGGATGGAGCATGTACCGCCGGGGACGGTTTTCTCTGATATCTTTCCTCCACAATCTCTCTCTCTCTCTATTTCTCCTTTTATCTTTCAAGTGCACTCTGCATTATTTCCCTCCCCTGTTTTTCCACCCTTCACAGCATGAGGCTTTGCCTTTCCACCTCTGGTCCTAATGAATGTCCTGTGTGAGGGTCCAGTGGATCTGTCCATTCTAGACATGGGACGATAACCGGTTTCAAGGTAAACCGCGGTTTTAAAAAGTCAAAGTATCAAAACCGCAAAAAAAAGTTATACCATTCCTACGATATGTGCAGTGTTTGTGTCGTCAAAGGAAGGATTTGATTTTGAAATTTTTTTTTGTTTCTTTATTTTGATTATAGTTGAGCTGCAGGTTTAGGCTCACACAAGTGACTGCAATT
>JBBMFX010581508.1:0-14007 GCA_037832545.1 Rhabdalestes septentrionalis | reverse complement strand
TTCGTCCCGAGCCCCATTTAAACCATTTTTTAAATATGTGGGCCATTTTAATGCTTGACCACGGCTTGGCATGGCCCCAGGATAGTGGCAGGAAATATCGATCCGACGCACGTACCGGGTTGGGCTCGGACACGGTTTGGGATCCGGTTCGGCGCCAGATCTCATTTTACAATGTGAGACACATGCGGCTTAAAATCCAGTGCGGCTTGTACAAGTACAAAATAGATTTTCTTTCTAAAATTAGAGCATGCGGCTTTTAATCGGCTGTGCTCTATAGTCCAGAATTTAGTTTTTTTCTTTTCTTTTTCCCATTTAGATTAGAAAAGCTTAATTTAAATGTGGAGCAAAAATAATATTAGTTATAGCCACTACATTTTAGGTAATTACTTTTGCCAAGATATCATCCATTTCATTCAGTAATCTGGTCATGATGACCAGCCATGATGGTCATGGTGGCTATAAGTGCCTTCATCCTTTACAGCCACCATCTCAATTAGACTCACAAGCATTATCTAAATGAGGGTCTGAAGTGGTCCAGGAGTCCATGCCCTGCATACAGACTCATTCTGCTAATCTACTTTAATCTATCTCTCTGATCCTCAACAATCCATCCCCTCCCACTGGACGTGCTACTGCATGACTCGCCTCTCAAATCAATTAAATAGCTGCATCCTCCTCCTGACTGAATTGAGTCCAGTTGAGGATGCCTACATTAAACATGATTGCTTTCAGCCTCCACCCTGGACAGCAATGGCAGTTTCTGAAGGGTATGCATCCTCTGATTAGCACCCACCAGACAAAACCTGTTCAGTGACAAAACACAGAGGGACTGGAGGAAAAAACTGTGCAGTCTAAACAGTGGTCTTCATTCACTTAACATGTTTGTCCCGGGTGAGATAAGGTAGATGCAAGCATTTGTTCGGCATGACAGAGAAATAACACATCACCGAACCATCAGCTTTCCTTTAATGCAGTCTTGATAATAATAAACAGATCTTAACAGATAAATCCCCCTTGCAGTTTATCGTCCTCTCAAGCTGGTCCAAGGGCAAAGCTTAAGAAAAACTTTCATTACTGGGCTTTTATCTGAAGTGTCACTTTGTTGTTTTTTGTTATTTCAAAGCAGAGGCAAAGGTAAACTGTGTGAGTTGGTGAGGGAATAAGGGCTAAGGCTAATATACTAATCAGCCATAATATTAAAACCATCTGCATAATAATGTTTTGGCCCCCTTTTGCCACTTAAACAGCTTTGAAAAATCATCACTTGGACTACACAAGACTTCTGGGGGGGGTGTGGTATTTTGCACCCAGACAGCAACAAAACCTTTAAGACATACAGGTTCCAAGTTGGGGTTATCATAGGTTTGAATAGTTTGTCAAGCTCAGCTGAACAGATATCTGTGTAATCTTATGCTTGATGGAACCTTTACTAAGGGGTGGGGTGGGGGGGCATGTTCATCCAAATTTTTAAAATCATTTGTTTTGCCTCCCAAACTTAGGCACTCAGCGAATTGTATGAGGGAAACACGAAAAATGCTTTATTCTCAAAGTGAAGCTTACAAGAATCTTTCTCAGGTAAGCAACAAACATCCTCATCCACAAGAAGGTACTGATTCATCAGCCCAGGTCACTTTCTTCCATTGCTCCATGAGCCAGGTCTGATTTTCACATGACCATAGCAGGAACTTTTAGTGGTGGATATAAGTCAACATGGGCACACTGACTGGTCTGTAACTACACTGCCCCAGATGCAACAATCTCTGATTACATGTTCTGACACCTTTCTCTCATTGCCATTAGCAGTCTGTGCTACAGTAGGTTTTCTGCAGGATATAAACAGTCTGCCCTTCCCTTGCACACCAATTAGCCTGGGGCACTCAAGGCCATGTTGCCAGTTCACTGGTGAACCAATTCTGAAGGTTCTAATCATTTCATAAAGGGAATACCCCTGAGATCTACAGTTCTGGAGTAGCTCTAACCAAGTTGTTCAGACATTAAAGTTTAACCATGGTCAAACTAGGAAAGAACTAACCATTCATTTGCTGTAAAAGGATAATCAGTATTATTCAATTGTCAGTGGTTTTAATGTTGTGGCTGATTGGTGGGCATCACAATTTTTGCTCCACCGTAACGATAACATATGCTCCAGCTGGTGTACTACTCTATGCAGTAGATTAGGGTTTGATTCCTCAATTGACCAAGCACTGCACCAATTAAGTAATGTCATGTGTGAACACACCACAGCACAGCTAACATTGTGAAATTCTTTCTCTGCATTTAACCCATTCACCAAATGAAGCAGTGAGCAGGCAGTAGTGCAGCCCCCGGGGAGCAGTGTGTGGGGGCAGTATCTTGCCACTGGCAGTCCTGGGATTTGACACCACATCCTTCAGATCCTAAGGGAAATTCCCTAACCACCAGGCCACCAGCTGTGCATAGAGACTGAAATATTTCTTAGAGAAAGGTTGTCAAGTGTGCAGGGCTGAAAATGGGAACAAAAATTGACAATTTAATCATTTGAAATCACCTGTTAAGCTCTGTGATGACTAGTTTCATTTTAATGTCAGGTCTCACATTTTATACACATTCATACATTTCTGTGACTATACTTTACACTGAGCAGAAACAAAAGGTGCAAATGAAAAAAATTAAGTTGCAGTTGTGCAAACTGAGGCATTAATAATGACAGTAACCACTAATTAATGATGCTTATTAGTGTCACAAGCACAAAAGTTCATTTTTCACAGGGAGCTTAGTAAACTGCAAGGGGTGCACGAAGCATGCAGGTTGTGCAGCAGCAGAGTAAGGTGCAAGTGACTGCATGGCCTTTAGTTGGCCCGAGCCTCATTAATACAGGCAGTGCAGTGTGGGGCTGCTCTGCTGGTAATTGATGTCTCTGGATAAGGCTTTAAACTCTGACTTTAGCCCTGCCTGCCTCAGCCAGCTTAGCTCCACAGCTCCTCTGATACACCTCACTGGACCCAAAGGCTGAGTGTTGAGTCTATATTTGTGTGTGTGTGTGTGTGTGTGTTTGTGTGTGTGTGTGTGTGTGTGTGTGTGTGTGTGTGTGTGTGTGTGTGTGTGTTAAGCAAGTGTGAATAAGCAAGAATGAGAAAGCATGAGAAGAATGAGTAAATGAGTGTGTGTGGTGACCCCAGTTCTGTAAACACTGCATCAATTCTCTTTCTTTGATGTGTTGTCAGTTCCTTTAGATTTATGCATTAAAGAACAATATTTGTATTTGAAATTAGGAGAAATATTGTCAGCAGTACTGTTCAATACTTGCATTTGTATCTGGTTTTATAAAAATTCATTTGTTTAAAATAATGATAAATTATTGTAATTCAGGAATCAACAAGTCTTTTAGACACTAATGAGTATGTTAGTTACAGAGTACATCAAAGATTCTGTTTTATTTCTTTCTTTAATTACTGGGCTTTACAAGTGTTATTTAAGGATTCTCCAACAAAAATGTGTTATGAATACTGCCTTTTAAAAATGTAGCATGGACTGAATACAGATAGCCCATAACTATATTATTAATACACATTCTCACTACTCAAATTCGGTTCCATCCCTGCCCTGGCTGCTGCTGCTATTCAATATTGTGTTGCTTATTCAGCGACTTAATGTGGTTTGACTTGTGTGCACATGCCATTTGCAGGATGCTAATTTACATACGTTAGCGTCCACATTTTAGCTACATTAGCTTCAAATTTATATTTGTGTGAAGAGAAAAACTGCACAGATTTCACAGAACTTTCACAGCTTGGAGAGGCTTTGTGTGTGTGTGTGTGTGTGTGTGCGTGTGTAGGTGTGTGTGTTTGTGTGTGTATATGTGTGTGTGTGTGTGTGTGTGTGTGTGTGTGTGTGTGTGTGTGTGTGTGTGTTTACACATCCAAATAAACCTGAGCAGAGCCCAGCCTGCAGCAGCAGCAGGGCCTGAGGCTTACCCTGATCCCTCCGTTTCTTTGCGCCCATCTGGAACAAGGCAAGAGCCAGGCAGAGACGAAGGAGATAAGACTTGAGTGAGACAAATACTGCCAAAACTAAATGAAAATGGTTTTTTATAAAAAAATAAATGAATGAAAAAGAGGAGATGAAATAACAAGCGGCTGAGAGAGGACAGTGAGGGAAAGCAAGGGTGAGAAACATGGGTAAACGAAAGAGAAACAATGAAGTGAGCGTCCTTATCACTGATTAGATTGGGGACATGTGTGTGTGTGGGGCTGACAAGCCTGGGGGTAGAAAAGAGAGCTCTGATCATGGCTCTCCTCTGCTCAGCATGTGATCAACTTTAGAAGCAACTTTCTTTCTTCTCTTACTGCTGTCTTTCCTCTGCTCTCCTTCTCACCTTCGCAGTCTCTCCACTTATAGACAGAAGTGTAGTAATGTATTAAGACAGCAGTGTATAATAGTTCTATTATCATAGGTAAGGCTTTTATCATAGGTGAGTAGAGTCCCCGAAATCTTCTGAGTAGATGTTCAAAAGCAGCTGGTAAAAAATCTACCAAAAGGGCCAATTAACTTACAGACCTATTATGTAGCAGCAGAACATGGTCCAAACTGGTCGCCCACAGCTTCCTCAGCTGCTTTGTCTTTCAGATTAGTTTTCTAAAACAAAGTTATCTAGTTATCTGTTTCCACCGGATTTGTACGTTTGCTGCTGGTGTTGTATTTTAGTTCATGTGAATCCAAATATGTAACACATGTTAATTATATATATATATATATTATACATAATTAACATGTGTTACATTAACACTGTTATGACATGTAAAATGAAAGACAGCAATTTTGTTGAATCTTTTATCATTTTTTCTGTGTATCAGTAAAAGCTCGTAAGGTTTTAAGACACTAAACAGTCTACTTTTGATTCTGCCATTTATTGTGACCCATCACAAAGCAGCAAAGATCATTTCTCCACCAAAACATGAAATTAAACACTGTAAAGGAACTAGTAACTAAATGTTAAAGATAATTCACGTTCATTTTCTCTTGAAATGAATATTAGCATTTGAAAACGAGTGCTTAAGTGCATCTAAACTCTGTTTAAGTCACCTGCAATATTTTGACCTCTTTTTAATATCCTTGTAGTGCAGAACTTCTCCTGCCCTTGTAACTGTTATGACAGTACTTGTCATCTTCTCTCTACTTTGAATTAAAAGAGTTAGCTCCCTCAAAGCAGCATGCCTGTTACAGAATGCATGCTGTGTGTGATTGATGTGGTCTTTTTCCTGTTTTGCCTACCAAAAGATTAAAAGAATCCCATGGATTTGAAGCTTCCCAAGAATCTTTAAGACTGAATTTAAAATGAAAGCCTTTTAAAGGAAGGCCTTTTTATTAGTAAAGCAGAGGAAAATTTTATAGTGTATTATATTTAGGGTTGTACTGCAATTAAACAATCAATCAAATTAATTACAAGCTCTCTGATTCATTAATCTAAATTAATCACTTAAATTTTTGCTGCAAAAGCATTTAAAATTAAAGATATATTTTTACATTTTGGATGAATATATAATCAACATTATACATTTTCAATGTGTCTTTTCTGTGCTGTTCATCTGCAGTAACAGTGACAGCAATCAAAAATATGACCTAATATGCTGAGGAAAAAATCCTGCAAGAACAATGATGTGACTAAGTCCGTTATCAGCATTAATTTTTAACACATTATTTTTTCTGTGATTATTTTGAATTCATGTGTTACTTTGTCTCCCCATAACTATATTACAATATATTTGATCAGTTATGTAAGACTTGATATCCATATCTTTGTTTCTTTATCCAGAGACACTGACTTCCCTTTTCAGCGGCTTTAGAGAAATATTTGGCTGCTTGTTGGTGGGCTTCTCTCATCCCTCCCATCTCCCAGAGTAGCCTTGGTGTTAATGTGGCTAAAAACACTCTTATTTTGCTTTCCAGAACAATGTTGTGCATTGGCTGCAAGCTCAGCACACCTCAGCTCCTTTATTTATAGGGCCCCTCCACTGCATCCTCCAAGTGCACCGTAAGCTCAAAGACTGAGGCTGAGTATTACACAAAATCTGGCTGGAGGTTGGTTGATGCAATTTCAGCTGGCCTAGCAGAGCCTCTGGCCTAGCTCTACCATCATCTTCCAATCTCATGCTACTCAGGTACAGGGAGCACCACTGGCAAAGATTCTGTATAGACATCATAGGAAGCTTTGATGGTGAAGCACACTGTCTCCATCTCATGCAGCTCTTTCCAGGAGATCTTCCGCTTCTATCCTCCCTCCCATCTCATTTACTGCCCCTGACTTGCCGAAATGCCTGAATGATGGATTCTTGTTGCCTCCTCCTGCTACTGTATCTCAAGCACCATGAGCCTAAATCTCTGAGACAGAGAAGCCCTTGCTCAAATCAGGTGTGCTGACCCAAGGCAAAGACCACTCCTTCTGGGCTCCACTCTACCCACCATGTGGTCTGAGCATGTTGAGAGGAGTTTTGTAGAGGTATTTTTATGGAAACCATTTGGGCAGTCAAGTGACAACTGAGCTTTAACTAGCATTCTAAGGCCCATTTCTGCAATTCTAAATACAAAACAACTACATTTACTCTCTAAAAATATCTTAGCTGGCTTAACCTGGTGGTAAAATGTATAGATTCGATTTGTAGTTCCGTTAGGTCAATGGTCCAAGCTACAAATAATTTTCTCATTCGTTTATTTACCAATAATTTCTTGGTTTCTTGGTAAATATGGTTTCTCTACAGCTTAGTTACATTAGTATGGCTTAATTCTGCTTCTTAATTAATGCATGGATCTTGCCTGACCTAAGCTCTGTACTTCGGCAGTCCTCTGCAGGGACTCTGTATTCTCACCTATAGCCACTTGACATTTCCAACATGCTGACATTTAACGCTAGTGCGACACACACACCTAGGTCCACATGCCAAATTGTTTACCACTGATCAGGAGGCCACCTTAATAAGGACCATCTACATACTGACTATTCCTACATCCTAACAAGAAAATAGAGACATATACATGAAGATCCTGCTGATGACTTCAAAAGGAATGTGGTACTTCATTCAGAGTGCTAAATACAGACGTGATACTTGAGACCCACCAAAAGCCGCAACAGCATTGTTAGTAGGGAGGTCTCTACAAAAATCTTTGAAACTGCAAGCCATATAAAAATGAGCATTTCTTGAGTTCAAGGACTCATTTTGGCCAAATAATTTATTTCATTTTGTCCATCAGTATCCCCTGGGGAAAAAAACCTTCATGCAATCAGGACCCCCTGATTACCATTGGATATTTAGCACACTA
This sequence comes from Rhabdalestes septentrionalis, assembly GCA_037832545.1. NCBI lineage: Eukaryota > Metazoa > Chordata > Actinopteri > Characiformes > Alestidae > Rhabdalestes > Rhabdalestes septentrionalis. The sequence goes on along the minus strand of JBBMFX010581508.1, from coordinate 6,714 downwards.
TGGGGAAAACAGTGTATAAACAGTGTCCTTTTAATCAACATCCAACTGTGGATTAGAGCTCAAACAGCAGGCTAACTATACAGGCTCCTTCACCATCCTGATCAACCTCCATTATGGATGCAACTCTGGAAAAACACACAAGCACACATATGCTTCCACAGGTTAGGACACAGAGAGCTTGATTGAAGGTGAAGGTTAGAACCAATCACCAAAGCTGATATCACACTGCCACCCTGTCGCTCCTCAGGCATTATAACCAATTATCCCAGTGTGAAACGCTTTGCTCACTAAGCGGCTTATCACACTTTCATGAAGTCAAAGTGACCTACAAACTTCAGACCGCATCAAAGAGCTAAAGAACACCTTAACAGTATTTTATAGTTTTTTGTTTGAAATGATAGATTTTAGGGCAATTTAATAGATTATTGTCTATTTCTGTGTACATTTTGTACATTCCTGTACTGTAAATTGAACACAGAATGTCTGTGTTAGTCTTCAGGTACAGCAGAGGTCCACTGTGGGGATTGTCCACATTCTTTCCATATTTTTTCACATTCTTTTTGGTTTGATGGCCACTGAACTAGAAAGATAAAAACAATTAGCCTTCAAAGCCTCAAAGAGGCCATTAAAAAAAGGTACTGACTTCAGCCTAAAATATTCAACCAATGTGCACAATGTGAATAGGTCATGACAAGAGCAAATTACGTACAGTAAACTACTTCATAGACAAATGTTCAGAATATAAACATTATGAAATACTGGAATAGAGAAACATGTATTTTGCTTGCCATATTTTCCATAATGTTGAAGTTAGAGTAGAAATTTCAGGGGAACGACAGAAACACGAAAATGGGTTGAAAAAAACGAAGTGCTCATGGTCGGTTAAAAGCCTTATCAAACCATTCACTGATGGCAGTTAAGCCCCAGAAATCAGGCTAATTAAGTACATTGTGTTTGCATTTGCATAAGGTTACCATTGGCAACAGAGTCAGACTTTGGCGCTGCAGCCTTGCCTTGCCATGCACAGCTCCGTCACGCTGCCCTGAGAGGGGCTCTCACCCAGATCCGGTTGGCACGGAACGCTTCTAATGATCAAAATTTACTTTGCAGCTTTCATCTGGCACAGTGAGAAAGGGTGATAATGTGAGCAGGGCAATAAACGTGATGAGAGGCATTTTCCACACAAATTTCCTTTAGAGCTTTTGACAAGAGTGTTCCGAGTCTTTGGCACTTGGCAGATGCCTGCTAGCATGTGTGCTTTGCTGTCTTTGTGTGATGTCTAAGGAGAGGAGGAAACATATGAAATCTGTTAAATGAGAGTACCACTCAGGGTGCCCACTGCCCAAAAAACAAACTGGGTTTCTATTATATAAGTCACTATTAGACCATCAGAAATATATAAGATGAATTATTTTTACATGCAAAAACATTATTCGCGGCTGCTTCCTAAACAACCACTCCCAACTAAGACCCTTGTTTGGTGAATTTCACATGATTGATTTACAGCTTTATCTTCATCTTGTCTCCCTTCATGTGGCTGTAGATTTAGCAGCAAACAGTGAGGACTAAGATTCAGAATCAGAAAACATTAGTGTTCCAGGAGGAAACTGCTTAAGTACCCTTGCTCTAGTACTAAATTACACTGAAGTGCCAGAATTTATTTTGCACCAGCCAAAAAGACCTTAAACAGTCCGTTCAAAATATTTTGGTGATGCAAAAACTATTGGTATTTAAATTAAATATGTAGTCCAGGTGTATGTGTGTGTATATATATAGCTTCTGTTGGTCAGTGCCAATAGTTTTTGCATCAGCAATAAGTCTTGATATTATATTCCCTCTCTGTGTAGATGTGAACAGACTGATCAAATCCTGCGACATCATCAATCACCCAAAGAAGAGGTGCCCTTCTGTTTTTCTTTTAAATATTGCTCTAATTACTGTCACTGAATGTGCACAATTCTCAACTCTGTTAAGATATGTTTAATCAAAGATCTAAGTGTAGATTGCACGTTAATCACTGCTTCTACTGAAATACTAGCCTGTTGAGCGGATCTTTTCCTCCAGAATCGGGGTTGACTGGGCCTGCTCAGCATTTTTAGACACGCCACAGAGTATGGTAGGATATTAGTTGCTTAATTCTATCATGCACCTGTCTGGAAGCATCTGCACTCATTATGTTTCCCCACTCATTATGGGCGCTGCAGCACAGCATGGGCATTTCACGTTTGTCAGGGTTTTTTCATACATTTTTGGTTGACAGTTTCAGAAACTTCACCAAAACACACAAAACTTTGCATACCTGCAGCCCCAGATGGCTCATTTTGAATTAGAGATTGGTGTGTCTGGTGGACCTAACGCCCTGTCTGTTAAAGTGGGGTCGGTACAAAGTACTTTTTGGCCAATAGCTCAACAATGGTTTCTCCAAGAGCTACAAAATTTGCACGGCAAGTTGGCTTCTTTTGACACCCTTGTTGTAACATTACTGCATTAAAGACACACCTAAATCAAGTTTGTTTTCCATGAGAGGCATCTCAACTGTCACATTTCAAGATCTTAGAACTGCTTAAGCTTAAATTCTGAAGATGGTTGTGCTCACATTTGCTTGCATCTTCTAATGTTCCATTTGGCACTCTCAACATTCATCAGCCAATACAGCTTGTGCCAGTTTCTTATGATGTAAATGTTCATACTTCATTGCCTCATTCTTTAAAAACACGTAAGATTTCTTGGAATTTCATCCATGCGGAAGTGATCCCCTTTTTTAATATCTGGAGACATGCCTGCGCCAACATATTTGTTATTCATTATCATTATCACACTTAGATGTTGCTACAGCATGTTTCCCTCTTTCCTCTGAAATGAGTTGCTTTTTAAAATTCATTTTCAAATCTTTGAATAACTTTTAAAATATACAAATGGTCCTCTTTCACCTGACAAAATGGTCAAAACATTTGTACAGTTTGCTCATTCTGCTAAGACCCCACGGACCACCGCTTATAAGGCCACCAATAAATGTATTATATATGTCATCCAGCTACACACACATTTGTAACAATATTACACTGAAGGTATTTTTGTTGATTTGTTGGCACAAAAACCTGTAACCAGATTCGAATGATATCCTGATGACTGTCTAAGTAAAATTAAGTTAGAATATCCTCTAAAGGTTTAAAATGGGCAGAAATGTGTTTAAACCACTCATGCAATTGGATCAGGGTGCTCAAGCCTTTCTAAATGACTGTATGTATTGAATAGCACAGCTATGACTGGAAAACACAACCAATGTGTTTTCACATCGCTTGATCCACGAATGGTCCTCTATTGGAAACAGACCAACATTCAGGGCTAACTTTCAACACACAGGTGGTTTGCGGCACAGAGGTTTTAATACAGCTGTTAGAAACAGCATGCAGGTTTTGACAGAATAATGATGAAGGGCAATAGAGCATACACACATTCACTCCCACCACCCACACACACCTCATGAGAACATGGTAAATAGTACATTTACTCAAACAGAGTTAATGTTACTCCTGGAGAGTCAAATTTGATTTCACTCTGCTGGAGTTAATTTGGTGCTGGTAATTTATACTATAAGGTGGTGGAACTCCAGTGGAAAGTAGAAACACTTCAGCGCTGCACTAATTGTAAGTGTCTTGTATTTGTTGTAGTACAATGTTTCACAACCCTGGTCCAGAAGGCACCAATTCTCACCCCATTTGAACAAGAAGCCTTAACTGAAATAAGGCAGGTGTGGTGTGGTATAGGAGTAGAAAGCACAGGGCATATGGGCCTCCATGACAGAAGATGGCTTATATTATTTTGAATATAAATATAACCCAGATCTCTGCTAGTTGTACATGTCATCAATCAAAATATTTTGTTTCTCTTTACATAATGCATCATATGCAGCTGCACATCAACTCCAACATGCTTTCGCAATTATGATACTGGGAGGCATTTCACTGATACAATTGTTAGAAATGTGAAATCCATGCTCTGTAATGTATTTATGTATATACAGTGCATACTGATAAACAAAGGAATCTATTACTAGAATTCCTCTGGAGCTCAGCGATTTTCTACAACAATCTCCAATTCCTTATATCAGTACCACACTACTAGCAATTTATCTCAGCACTGTGGAGGGAAACAGCATGAGTTTTGTGCAGTATGGTTCAGTCTGCCTTTAACATTTTGCACCCAAATCTCTCAAAGCAAGGCCTAGAACTAAATACACATTCCTTAATATGATCTGCATTAATATTGTTTCATTAAACATTCTCAATATATATAGTGAGTAACAGGCTCTTAATAAAGAAATCAATAGAAAAGCACAAAGGTTTTCAATGTCTTCAAGAGGCTTATACGGATATTTTGATATGTGTCTTTTAAAATATGAATAGCAGGTACAAAATCAAATCTATATTATGTTTAAAACAGTTTATGATTATTACTTTGACAATGAAAAGGCCACATAGGCCCCTTAGCCCAATTCAGTGGATTCAGAATGTATATTGCTACAGACATTTATGATGTCACCATCTAACCAAAGAGCCAGAGGGATGAAGCTTTAACATTCAAAATTCAAAACATAAGTCACAATCCATATTTCATGCTGAAAGTGTTCAATCAGACTTTGATTGCCAACAGCTTTAGATCCATCAGGTTCTTTCATGTTTTTACCAAAATTTCACTCATTTCCAATGATTCACAGAGAAACAGAGTCAGTCTACACAGTTCCTGCTTTCGACTGCTGGTGCTTTAGTGCCATTCCCTTCAGAAGCAGCTGTCATGCGTTCAATAGACAGGTTTGGCATGTCTCTGCTGTCTTGAAAAATCAGCAATATCCGCCTGTCTCAGCAGTACAGGCTGCTTGAGGTACAGTGAAAGTCATGTCAACCCAAACAACAATGTTCATCAGGAGCCTTCAGACAGCAGGCGAAAGATACTGAGCAAATTTCATCTCCCCTTAGGATTGCTCTGTTTTTGCTTACAGTCAACTGTCTGTCTGTATGGTTCAGTGTGGAAATCAAAGAAAGATTAGTTTTGGCTTTGCAAGACTGAGTGCAAATTAAAGAAGCCTCCAGCTTTTCCTGGAACCTTCCTTATTATAACCTTATTATAGTTCAGTTTCTTATAATCTGTGTTGTGGGCCATATTTTCAGTTATACAGAAGCAAGGGTCCCTGTGGTAAAGAGCTAGAGTAGCACAGACCTTTCCCTTTACAGGTCTGGCTACTTTAGTCCAGAAGCGACTAATGAGTTACTCAGTGCTGGACTGAAGGGAAAGCTTCATTTTGTTGCATGGACACTAAAAGCTCCCAATAAAAAGTAGGACTATAATTTTAAAACACTGAAAGACTATCATATGCTGGATTTATAGGTTGGTTTCCCCTTTAAATTCACACATCTAGTGCTTGTCCTTTACTTTCATAGTCATAACTTTACACTTTGGAAACAGAAACAAATCCACAGGAGTCTACCAAAGGAAAAACAAAGAAAACAAATCCACCTCAGGCACTCCACCTGCCTTCTTGGTCTCACAATCTATCTTGTTCATTGACCCCCAGAGGTTAGCCACACTACATAGATTTTTAAACAAAGGAATCCCTCTAAGGGACTCATGCATTTTCTACAACAGCTGTCAATATAAGTACATGAAACGTAATGTGCAGTTTGTGTGTGTGTGTCTCTTAACCTGCCTTTAACACGTTTGTATCAATAAACCTCATGAAAAGACATGGATCAACACACAGCTGCAATAGTAGTATATAAGCCTACAGTTCACAATTAGCAGAAAACAGATGATTTGCTGCTTGTGTCTCACGACCTAATTTAATACGACCAGGACTCACTCCCTAGGAAAATAAAACTAATAATAAAAAGTTGTGTTATTCAGCCATTACCCTTTCAAACAATGTACAGGTTTTCAATAATGTGTAATGTGACATGAAATTAAAACACAGAAATGGAGATTACAACGCTGTTGTGATTTTTACTCTAGTGTGGTTTGTTAGAGCCCTGCTATTCAAATCCCTATATGGAATAAACCGGCAGAGCAAAACCACATACGCAGGTCAGTCTTGGTTCTGATTGTGTGAAGTCTGAACACCATATGAAACAAAATGATGTTAACTGAACAAAGGCAGAATTTATTCTTGCTTCCTATCTGCAGAAAAGCTTTAGTACTCAATTCTTCTTAAGCTCTGAATCAAATATAGATGATAGTTCTGAGTTTAAATGAAAATTTCCATACGCAGTATGTTCTGCCAAGAGTAAACTGGATATTTTTATTTTTATTGGGCTGATGGTGAAACAGTGGAACTAAAGGATGTAGCAGATAAATGTGTAGGACAGGAATTACTTTTCTTCCCGTTTCCTCTGCTTCACACACTAGCACAGACTGCCACATAAGACTGAGTGAATGCTCTATAAATCACTATAATTCACTGAGTGGCATTTCAGGCCATTCTGGTGCTCTAGGCAAGATCCAGGGGGTGATCAACAAAGTTTTTGTCTACCAGGGGTGTGTTTGTGTGTGTGTTCGTGTGTGTGTGTGTGAGAGAGAGAAATAGAGAGAGAGAAATAGAGAGAGAGAGAAATAGAGAGAGAGAGAGAGAGAGAGAGAGAGAAATAGAGAGAGAGAGAGAGAGAGAGAGAGAGAGAGAGAGAGAGAGCGAGAGAGAGAGAGAGAGAGAGAGAGAGAGAGAGA